>BQNB010091471.1:3629-26871 GCA_026074375.1 Tanacetum coccineum
TGTGTCGACAGAATCAGTAGAATGCAAATCATATTTTTTAACAATTTCAGAAGCATATTTAGATTGGTTTATAAAGATGCCTCTGAGACTTTGAGATATTTGTAATCCTAAAAAGAATGACATTTGCCCCATCATCGACATCTTGAACTTATTGGTCATCTAATTAGCAAACTCATTACACATGGCAGGATTAGATGATGCAAATATTATATTGTCAACATAAATTTGTACCAGTAATATATCATTTCCAACATGCCATGTGAAAAGTGTTGGATCAACTGCACCTTTGGTGAATTGTTAAGAGATAAGGAAGGTTGACAGTATATCATACCATGCAGGTGGTGCTTGTTTAAGACCATAAAGAGCCTTTTTGAGCTTGTACACATGCGATGGGTTGTCCTGATCAACAAATCCCTTAAATGAACCTTATGTTCCTCCTTAGGCTTTGAGTATATCAAAATGTCATCAATGAAAACGATGACAAACTTATCTTGGTACGGTTTGCAAACCCGGTTCATCAAATCCATAAAGACTGCTGGTGTATTGGTTAATCCAAAAGGCATAACATGATTCCTCGAAATCGATTCCTTCTTCTTGTCTAAATCCTTGAGCAACAAGTCTAGCCTTATTCTTTAGTATCCCACCAAATTTATCTGTCTTGATCTTATAAATCCATTTCAGCTTGATCAAGAATACGTTATCTGGACACGACACCAATTCCCAAACTTCAAGTCTTTCAAATTCATGAATTTCTTCTTGCATTGGATCTATCCATGATGGTTCGGTCATTGCTTGTTTAAAGTTCTTGGGTTCTACTGAAGTAAGGAAGGTATCAAAATAACACCGCATGGCATTCTTTTTAAGTTGCTTCCTTGTAGATACAGAGCGAGAAGGATCACCGATCACGTTTGCTATAGGATGATGTGAACTCTGTTATGACCCCTTAGATCGTTGTTAAGACTCATCCATGATATAGTAACAATGATTAATAAACTTACACAGCAGAATAATAACACAGAAATCATAGTTACTTTAAGGTTTTCTTTATTCACTATATCCCCAAGATCAAATGATCCTTTAGGCTAAAACTAACTAATACATAAACAACAATAAACTATCTTAAAACCCCCCGAACTTTCTTTGGTGTGTCTAGACTCTCATTGGAGAGTTCTATGTTTCTGGATATATTAAACTAGACGCCTATGACTCTTTATATAGAGGGTTTACAAGAAAACCTAGCTTACATAGGAAAGCTAACTTAATTTATCACATAGAGAGAACCTTGTTGTTTTCATCTAAATCTTCATTTATGCATATGTAATTTTAGTAATCATCAAATCTGAGATCCCAACAATCTTCCCCTATTTGATATTACAGAAACCATCTATCATGAATGAAACAGATCTTACAAAAGCTCCCCTTGCTTAAAGATCCTTCTTGAACATTGCCATCACACATAAATAAGATGCAAATCATATTTTTGTTGACTATTAAGACACCTTAGATCGTTGTTAATGACTCGTCATATATAGTAACAATGATAAATAAACTTGCAACACATCAGAAAAATAACACAAAAAATCATAGTTACTTCAAGGTTTCTTTATCACTATATCCCCAAGATCAAAAGATCCTTGAGCTTAAAAAACCTAACTAATACATAAACTAACTAATAAACTAACTAATACACACACGCTTTCTTTGGTGTGTCTAGACTCTCATTGGAGAGTTCTATGTTTCTGGATATATTAAACTAGACGCCTATGACCCTTTATATAGAAGGTTTACAAGAAAACCTAGCTTACATAGGAAGCTAACTTAATTATCCATAAAAAGTCCTTATTGTTTCATCTTTCTCTTTATTTATGCATATGTAATTTTGTAATCATCAAATCTGAGATCCTAACAGATGATCCTTAGTCCATCTACCAAGGTGTTTAAATGGAGTGTGGATTTGTCTCACATTAGATGATGATCCTTAAGGAGTCGAGTCTTTATTAGGAGATTCGTTAAGTGGATCATCATGAAATGTTGGTGTTTTTGGTGATTCCTCAAAACCTTAAGAAATTATTGGAGACTGTTCATGTTTTTGTGATGAAGGAATACTTGTTGATGGAGCATCTTGGTCAATGGAAGTTGACACGGGAGAATCAGCTAATACTACAGCTCTTGGAGCAGCATCTTCTTGAATTGGAGAAACAGCAATTGGTGGAGGGTTAAAGTATTCATCGAGCATTGGTTGAAACAAATGATCCCAATCATCTCTTTTTGGTTGAATACAAGGTTGTTGAGAAACAGGGTTTGGAACGAGTCTTGTACTAGATGTAGCAGGAGTCATATAATGAAGCCCGGGTCCTGAACTGAATTGTTCAGAAGCCATCACTGTTAGCTCATCGAACGTTACATGGATTATTTTAGTAATTATCTGGGTCCTTCTGTTGTAGATTCTGAACTCTTTCTTTGCAGGCACGTAACCAACGAAAATCCCTATGTCTGCTTTTGCATCAAATTTACCCAGATCCTCATGGTCATTGTATTCCTTCTTCCCATGCTTAGCAACACATTAACTGTCACAAAACCCGTCGCTAATATGTGTTCTCCTTCCTCCTAAGGCTGTTAGTGACACTTTTTCAGTCGCTTAGCTGTTGCTAATTCGTCACTAATAGGATACTCCTTCCTCCCATTCATTTTAGTGTCACTTTATCTGTTGTGAAATTGTTGCAAATTTGTCACTTAATGCTAGCAGTACTAAAAATCAAAGGACAGTACTAACTTTTTCTTTACTCCTATCAGTAGTAACCGAGTTACTACTGTTACATACAATCACAACAGCAGTACTAATAAACCACAGCAAATAATAACACCAGATTCAAGTACCATCATTACATCCCATAAAATTTACATCTTTATTATCCAACGTCTAACAAATATATGAAATAAATATAGGAACCAAAAACCAATCCCTTAAATCAGGATTTTTACACTAAAAACAGATTCTATTCCCATATTATAAACTATAACAAACTTATAAGAAATACCTCCATAGCAATGAATGTACGAACTTTGCTGCTTCTTTGCCAACAACCTCAACCATCATACCTGCTTAACCAGAATCACTATAATCATCACGAACAACAATCTGCTGTTTTAACATTAGAAACCAAACACCAAAACTTTTACAAACCAGCAGATCTAACTCCATAGCAACCAATGATTGAAACAGCACAACCCTTTTTGAACCTTAAAGAACCTTCAACAGAAACAAACGTTGCCTTTCTTCTGCCCTTAAACCAAACACAGTGTCAGATTTATATAATTAGGGATTGTGAATAAAACACCCGTAATAGTCACCAAAAATCGTTTTGCACCAAGGAACTATAAATGCTACACTAAAAACCTTTTTATAACCCAGATTATAAGAGCAACCCGCTCTGATACCACTTGATAAGATCGTTTAGCCCATCTAGGATTAGTTTTATAGATAACTTATATACGCAGCGGAATAATAAAGAACAATAAGTTATCAAACAAGGTTTTTACTACTAAACATTCAGGCCTCCATTAATTTGATCAGAATAAATGGTTACAAACTGTAACAAGGATCCACAATCCTTGAGGCTACACTAACTATCTAATAAACTAACTACTACTACTAAACATGACACACACACTTTTGCTAGACTCTCATTGAGAAGTCTGCATTTCTAACTATTCTGGATGATGTAAACCAGACGCCTATGACCCTTTATATAGAGGGTTTACAAGAAAACCTAGCTTACATAGGAAGTTAACTTAATTTTATCACATTAAGTCCTAGTTGTTTCATCTTTCTTCATTTGTGCATATGTAGTTTTGTAATCATCAAATCTGAGATCCCAACAAAGGTGAATCCTTAGGATACCAAAGGCCCAAAGTAGGGTGACCCTTAAGATATAAAGATTCTCTTTACTGCATGCATATGAGAAGCTTTTGGTTGAACTTGAAATCTTGAGCATGCACACACAGCAAACATAATGTCTGGCCTGGAAGATGTTAAGTACATCAATGATCCAATCATGGACCTATATAAGTGAACATCAACATCTGTTCCATCTGCATCTTTTGATAAAGGCTTGTGTGTCTCCATTGGAGTGCTTGTTGTCTTCACACTAGATAAGCCAAACTTCTTCAAGATGTCAAACACATATTTGTCCTGACTGAGAAATATGCCATCTTTTCTCTGCTCAAGTTGCAACCCTAGAAAGAAAGTGAGTTCCCCCATGGAGCTCATCTAAAATCTTTTATGCATAAGCTGCTCAAACTCAGTACTCAAAGACTTCTTTGTTGATCCAAAAATGATGTCATTTACATACATTTGAACAAGTAGAATGTCATTTTTGATCTTCTTTATGAACAAACTCTTAGCAATTGTCCCTCTTCTGAATCCATTTTCCAACAAGTAGGTAGATAAAGTCTCATACCAAGCTCTAGGAGCTTGATGAAACCATAAATGTTTTCTCTACTTTGTACACTCTATTTGGAAATTCTGGATCCACAAAGCCTGGAGGTTGGCTAACATATACCTCCTCTTCTATAGTGCCATATAAAAATGCACTCTTCACATCCATCTGGTACACAGTGAAATCCATATATGATGCATAGGCCAAAAATAACCTGATTGCTTCAATCCTAGCAACAGGAGCAAAAACCTCATCATAATCTACAAAAGTCTACACCTTCTTCTTGTCTATAACCCTGTGCAACCAGTCTGGCTTTATTCCTAACCACAATTCCTCTTTGATCTTTCTTGTTTCTGAAGACCCATTTAGTACCAATGGCCTTCTTTCCATGAGGTAAATCCACCAGTGTCCAAACATTCAGTAGCTTGAACTGGAGAAGCTCTTCCTGCATAGCTTCTACCCAACTTTTATCATTCAAAGCCTGAGTTACCTTCTTTGGTTCCAAATGAGAGAGAAAACAAGCAAAGAAATAATTTTGGAAATCTTTATGATTTATTCTTTGCTACGATGTTTATGAAAGTTATCAATCCTGCTTCATTCTGCTTGTGTATTTGATGTGTAGTTAATAGTGTGGAGTGTGTTTTAATATATATATTATAAAATATATATATATATATATATATATAAGATATGAAAATTCCAAAGTTACCCTTTAGGAAAAAGGTAGCAAGAAAAATCACACAAAAATATAATACGTATATTTACCGGTAAGTGATTACCGGGTCGTTTTTCCTCGAAGAATTATGAAATTGAGACCACGTTTGTAATTTGGATAACGATTTGAATGGTTTCGAATATTTTGATTTGATTATCTATTTCTACAGCTAAAAACACATAAAGCATATAAAGAAAATCTAACAAAAAGCAAATAAGTCACAAAAACGATTAACGGGAATTAAAGCAAAACGCGGACAATTAAGCAACTACACTAAAATTTAAGCCTACGGACGCAAATTTAAATTCTAAACCTAAATTAAGATAAAAGAAAATTTTAGAAAAAAGAAAATTATTTTTTTGATTATTTTTGTATTTTTTATGGTTTTTTAAAGTTTTTAATAAAGAAAAATGATTAAAAATAGTAAACTTTACTTTAAAAATATGGAAAAATTACATAAAGTGTAAAAAAGTATGCTGGATTCTATAAAAATGCTAGCTAATAATAAGCTGAAACAAAAAGCCCTAATAAGCTAGGGAAAAGCTATGGCTTATTTATAAAAAGGAAAACTAAAAAGGGCTTAAAAGGAATTTTATTTTGAATCTTGTTTGAAAAAGACCCAAGGGCGCTGGTGGTTAGTGTGTGTGCATGTGAGGCGTATGTGTGTGAGGCAAGAGGACACAGGTTCGAATCCTGCCTCTTGTTTTGTTAATTTTTTTTTTCAAAATTTTCAAAAGCAAAGTTATAAATCAGCTAGAAAGGAACAACTTTTGTAAAAGCAACTTTTTTGTAAACTAGAAAATAAGCTGAAAATGTCTTAAAAATGAAAATGATACACTAACCATTTTGGCTTTTTAATCATAAACTTAATAGGCTAGAAAACTAAGATAAGCTAGAAACAAAATCAAATAAGCTACTAAGAAACTAACTTCTAACCTAAGAAGCTAGTTTAAACAGGAAATAAGCAAGAGAAAAGGCCACAAGCTGAAATAAGCAAATTAAGCTTTTTTTTAGACTAAATTGTAAACCAAAACAGACCCCTTAAGGGCAACTTTGTTGGAAGCTTATTTTAAACTCGAGCTAGAAGTAACATTGAGGCAAAGTTGGCCTTTACCAACCTTAAGAACTTGAGCTTCTAAGGCTTTCTAAAACTACTTTTGAAAAGTAATTTGGAATTCAAATCCTTAATGAAAAAGCTGTTTGAAAACTGCTAAAATACTCAGCATGTGCTAAGTGAATTTTTGTTTTTAAAAAACAAACTGCTGATTTGCAGCTTAAAAACAGATAAGCAAATAATGGACTTTTTTCAAACAAATCCAAGCCTCAACCGGATTAAAGTAGCCTATAATCTACTTGTAACTAATGTATCAAGACATAAGAACGTTATTACCACTTCGATCTTAAGATTGAAAAGGGCAGTTTGTCTATTTTTGTTGCTGATGCAATTGACATCAATAAGAACCAAAACTTAAAATCCTACGAGTGCAGGCTAAGATACTTACTTCTATACTAATTTAACACCAAATTAAGATCAAAGGAGGAAATGTAAACAGCTAGAAACTAATTGAGGTGAAAATGCATATCTAATGGAAATGATGATAACAGATTCAAGCTATTACTTACTAAGCTGATTTAAAACTTATTAATATTCAACAAAACCTTAAAACGAGTTCTTAAATCTAAGATATGAGAGATGAAAATTGACTTAAAGAGGTAGAACCACTACCAGTATTAACTTATAGTTAATACTGGTCTTGATCCAAACACCCCTTTAGGAATTTTGTCACCATATTAAGCTTGAAAAACTAATAGATAAGGCTTAACATCTTAAGACCAGATAACAACAAGCTTATAACACAACTAATTAATAGATTAAGCAAACAAATAAGCCAGATCTAAAAGCTATAATACTATGCTACTATTTTTGGATTTTTATGACAGTTTTATGAAAATAACTTGCAAACTAAATTCTAAGCTATCAAGTAACTATATCAGACATAAAACAAACATAATAAGCAGGATTAAGCAAATTTAAACTATAATAAGCTAGCAATAAGCAGATATAAGCTAACAATAAACCGAACAGCTAGAAAATTAAAGGACAGCAAGGTAAAATAAGAAAATATAAAGAGAAGTGTACCTCACACCTCAGCTAAACAGAGGTGTTTGCTCTTATTAGAGCTTATATCAAAAGCTTAAGCTTATCACCAAATCCTAGTCTAATCCTAATGCTTGACCATCAAGCACTAATACCTACTTGAAAACTCTTAGCAGCCATCCAATTCCTTTGAGTTTTCAAGTATATGAGAGCTTTTAGTAGCTTTATAAGTAACTTGAGCTTATAAAACAGTAACAATAGCTTATTCAAACATTTTGTTGGCAAAATACGTGAAAAACATAAATGTGCTAAATAGGCTTAAATGAAAAACAACTTTATTGATAACTGAAATGAGTACAAACTGTTGAAATGGAAATTACATTTAACTCTAAGCTGAAAAAGGAAAATTACAAAATTAAAAGCTACATAAAAAGCTACTAAAAACTACTTAAGCAAAAGATGATCTAGTGAGTGAGGCAGCCTTCTATTTATAGGAGCTGAGAGAAGGTTCTGGGTCTTCACACGCTCCTTGGTAGCTTTTGATCTCGTCCCTTGAATTCTTCCAATCATTGGATGCTTAATCTTGGCCTTTAATCAAATTGGGTCACACGGATTGCCAAGCTGGCAATCCAATGATTGGGTGATGATTGTGTTTCTTTTACACTAAATTTCATTGTAAAATTCCATCAAGAGGTGTGTTTGTTTTGAATCCCGCGTGCCACTCGCTTAGTTCTAAGTCTTGACCACAATCATAGCACTGATAGAATACTTGGTGGAAGTTTTCCTTTGGCAGAGTCATTGCTTTGGTACTAACATCTTTGGTCAGTTAATTGTCAATTTTATCCGAGTAATTATTGAAGATGGTAAATTAGGGAGACGGTGAACATAGTAATACAAATGGGTTTTTGGCGCCCTTTCTTCTCTTTTGTACTATATAACGTTTTTGTACCGGGGGTAAAGGATGGGTTGACTTGGGCTCGGGAGGTGTTTTGGGCTCGGTTAGAAGTGGGCTAGGGTTAAAAGGTTATATGATTTTAGGAGATAACGACCGTTAGTCCTTTATTAACATAGGACTAATGGTGTTAGTGATTTAGGGTTTTTGGTGAAATTTGATTAAACATTAAGGGTTATTTGGGATTTTGAGGGTTTTGTCTTTTTGTGCTTTGACCAAGGGTTGACCAAGGTTGACCTTTGCTAGAAACTCTCGGCTCTTGTGTACTCTTTCCTTTCCCGTGTCTGTGTTTGCCTGGTTTTGACCATTTTCTTGTGATTTTTGCAATATCCGTACCTACATATCACAAATGACAAAACAAGCAATATACAACGCAATAAATTTGCACAATTTGTTCATTTTAGGGCCATTTTTTGGTATAAAAAGTATATGTGATTTCTCACATATCAGTATTCTTCTTGTCTGAACAGCAGAGTCCACCTCTCCAATGATTTGTGCTTTAGGATGGTCCTTATGAATTATGGTTATGGGAATAGGACTGACACTTATGGTTGTTTCCAAGTTATTGATATCAGCCTCTACACCCACATCTTCATCATCATATGCATTTCCAAAGATACCAGTATCTTGAAGATTTGCAGTATCCTCCAAATCAGGTATGAGAGGATCAATAGGATTATCAGCATTAGAAGGAGTAGCAGCATTAACAAGAGTAAAGACCCTATAGGCATTGTTGATGTCCTTGTCTTGTTTAAACAAACTTTCATACTCAGTCCTTTGTTCTCTTGTTCTTTCTGCATCCTTAGTAGTGAAACATGAACTAACAGTACTAACTGGTGAACTAACAGTATTAGGTATGTTAGTACTGTTAGTGAGAGTTTCCTCCCCTAGACCATTCATGTCACCTTCTTTTGCTGGATCCTTAACACCATTCTTCTTTCCAGCATCATCTTTAGGTGAGGGCTCATCTTCTTCAGGACTTGAAGGAACATTGGAACTTGTATGCAGCAATGGTAATAAGATGTATTCTTGATCAGGCACTTTCTCTTTTCCAGCTTTCACCTGCATCAGAATTAGTCTCTAAACCTGCATTACCATTAGTTCTATTTCCCCTGCACTGACTGGTTAATAATTCATAGTATTTGTTAGAGTATCAATATCAAACAGCCATTCTGGTCCATTTCTTGCAACATTAGGTTTATTTTCAAGAAATTTTACGTGCAGGTTTTCCTCTACCTTCCTAGTTCTACTATTAAATACTCTAAAAGCCTTGCTATTTATAGAGTAACCAACTAGGAATCCCTCATCAGCCTTTCCATCAAACTTGCCTAGGTGATCAAGGGTGTTAAGAATAGTAACTAGACAGCCAAAAGGTCTCATAAAACTTATAATAGGTTGTAGGATATTAGATATCATAACACTATACAACGAAAGGGATGACAGAGTATAAATGATGGGGTTTGGCACGATGTTAAAGAGAGAGAATGGAGGAGGTTCAAGAGAGATAAAAACACCTTATTTGTGTGTTTGATAAAATAAACAACCAACCCCTTCCTATGGCTGGAAAGGGGGTATAAATACAAGTGGATTTGGTCCTTAGTGGGCTATGAGTGGGCTAACATGTGGGTATAGAACACCAATGGCCAACACCATAATTATACGGTCATTTAGCGGGAGCGAGAAGTGGAGAGAGAGTGGAGGAGAGCTACGAGCCTAACCTATGCTAGAGACATGTACATGGGGTGACCGATACATATGTGAGGAGGCGTCGCCTTACCAGCCCGAGAGAGAGCGACTGCCTCTATAGTTACCAAACCCAACAAAAACACATATCCAACCCACTCTAAACCTTACCACTCCTAGGGAATGAGACTCTCCCAAGATATAATACAAATTGAATCTGGTTGGTTGAGTTTACACTAAATATATATATAATATATATTAAAATATAAAATATATATCTAAGTGTAAAAATCAACACAATCAGTAAAACCGAGAAGTAGTATAGAGCTTTCCCGGGTCGTTTATCCCCAACGATGCAGGAATGGTAAATCGATGACATCGAAAAAAGAATGGAGTTTGAAGAAGGAATGAGTTTGGGAAGTTGAAAAAGTCAAATTAGATAATAACGGACTAAAACGTTTAAGAAAAACCTAGAAATTATGAAATCAAACTAGAAAACGAGAGCCCGAATCCCGAACAAAAGGGGGAAAACCTAAAATCTTTAAAAATACGCCTACGAAGAAATTTTCACTTCTAAACTACTCTATGGACCAAATAACGAAGAATGAAAAAGACTAGACCGAAAACGGAGTTCGTTTGACCCAAAAACGAGTCAAAACAAAATCCCGTACCCGGACCCGTTCTTTAAAAAAAAGAAAAGTTATAAAAATGACCCTACGAAAACTTTTATATTTTTCCTACAAACTAGATGACAAAAGAAAATTTTCTAGAAGAACCTGCTGCTAACACGCAAACATGATTTGTTATATCAACCTATCATTAGGGTTTCATCACATAGTAACCATAACGAATCCTCAAACCCTTACCAACACACAACAGTATTAACAACATTCAAAACCCTAACTATTGTTGCCTTTACACACAAATCAATATCATCAGTTAATCCTTCTATTAATGATTAGTAAGGCTATTCGTCAAGAGAAATATGAAGAATAAACTATTGGCAGTATCAGTACACTATCTTGAAATCAAATTAGGGTTTAAGAACAATCAAGATCAAACCTTATATTAGGACGTGCTTCCCCTGGTGCTATGACATCGTCTATATTGGAACAACAAACCAAAGATCCAATCATGTAATTACCAAAGATCAAACAACAATAGCCCATTCAAAAGTATACCTTCAATAATCCAATATCACAGTTTCTGTTTTTATAGAATTAGGGTTGTTCGGAAACCCTAATTTCACCAAATCTATATTTTCATCAAAAACCAGAAACTAAACATAAATAAAACCTTAAACAATCCTAGATATAAAGAGGAACCCACTCTGATACCACTTGTTGATCCCCTTTTGACAGATCTTAGATTAGCTTGTTAAAGCTTAAGTTTTCTTAGATAGATCTAAAACAACTATGATAGAAACCCTGAGTAATATATATAAAGATTATGCGGAAACTAATCTTTATACACCAGAAGAAACAATATAACAGTAACACAAGAACTTTTACAAAACTTTCAATATATTGAATGATTCACAAAAAAACTATATGTTTTGCCTAATAACTATCACTTTTCTATCTTGGATTTGTATTTCTAACTATGCCGTAAGGGTTCCTTTTATACACCAAGGAAACCCTAATGGGTTTACAAAATGCGTTAAGTGATCATGCATATCTATTCCTAATATAACTCATGCATATCACATAAGCAGTACTAACTATATATGACTAATAGTACTAAATATACAACTAACAGTACTAACAATGTACTAGCAGTACTAACTAACTATTAGCAGTACTAAGTGTAGAAGCTCTAAATCTTAACAAATAGTTTTCCAATTAAAATCTCATTTTAATTTTCATTTCCTCATTTTAGATCTTAAAGTGAACGAATAAACATAAGTACTAAACACATGATAGGATATGATAAGTAAAAGGACATTATTTATAGTGGTTCGGATACAAGGTCACCTACCTTGTCCTACTCCACTCCACGAGTCACCTACTCGAGAGTTTGAATACACTATTCACCAATACACCTTTTGACCGGCGGAAAAGCCTCACAACGTCGCTTACCCTTTTATCTGGTGCTAAGCTAAACACCAGGTTCTATACAGAAGAACCATGTCCCCACACAAGCTTAAACCCTATTATGATACAAAGATAGATATCATGTCCCAACAATATGGAACATAATATGTCGATGTGTTTGCCCTCTACTAGGTGCCAAACATCAACACCATTTATAACTTACACCAAACTCTTATAAGCAACACTTAGTCATATGACTTTCATCTATTTGATTACAATGAATGTGAAATAATATCTTGTGATCAGTAGCTTGATTCATGAGTGATGGGATACCCTTGCTCTAAGAGAGTCGTAGAACTTGATCCTCAAAGGGCATACTCGGTAGAACTTCTTTTATTAAGAAATCTACAAAATACTAAAATGAAAGAATCATGATAGAAGATCAGTGATTAGCTGAATTTTAGAGAGAGAAGTTATATGAATGAGTGCCTAAACCAAGAGAAATGAGTTGGTATTTATAGGCATGAAGGTTACTGTAACCCAGTTCTGCCGGTGCCATTAGCGAATGGAACCGGCAGCCAAAATCAATAGCACCGGCCTACAGTAACCAAATCCGAATTTTAAATTACAAAATCTTAGAAGATCATAGGTAATCTTGCTAGATTGTTTTCAAATTTGGTAAGAAAGAGGTCTTCTATTAGTTTTAAAATATTTAAAGGTTTTTGTAAGTATTCTCTAATAAAGTGGTTAAAATGTAAAAGGTATACATTTTTATTCTAAGAATATATTTAAGTGATGAGTTTGTTTATGAGAGAAGAGGGGTTAGAAAACTATTGGTTTAGAACTTATGACTTTTATTGTTTTGATAAGTTTATGTTTTGTTATTAAACAAAACAAAGAAAGATCGTAAAATATAAATAAACATTTTTACGGTTTATCTGTATTAACATTTTTCACTAAAATTAGTTTAGTTTAATTAGTTTAAATCAAAACCTACCTCTAAAACCTGAATTTTACCTGCTTTCATAAACATATAAAAATACAAAAATAATCTTCTTTCAACCTCTTAGATCTTAGTTAGGTTTAGTTCGACCCTTCTTAAGCTATTCCCCTGGAGAACGATAACAACCCCCGAGTCTTACCTTACTACAGTACAACGGTTAGGTGTTCTGCCTAGGGAGTTGTAAAACTAGTGCATTTACAACAACCACATCAAGTTTTTGGCTCTGCTGCGTGGGGAATAGTATAGGATCAGACTCTATCTGTCATAGGTCTACTTGCTTGATTTCTATCAAATGTGATTTTAATTTTTGTCAATTAGCTTTCTTTAGTCTATCTTTTCTTTGTGTTATTTGTTTTGCCTTTTTGATTCTACAAAAAGGAGGGAGAAATGAAATAAAACTCACTAAAAACTTGTTTAAAAATAACTTTATATTAAATGAGTTTAAATTGTGTAATCATCAAAAAGGGGGAGAGTGTTAATACAAATAATGTCTAAAAACGTTATTTATACTTTTCGACCTCTCGATGTTTTGATAATCACAAAATGTAAAAACGTTAAATATAAAATTAAACGTAAACAAGTTATTAGTCGTAAATATTCATTTCAACGATTAATCACTTAAGGTATGAATAAATAAATGCTTAATTTATTTAATGATCAATGGTATTTAATTTTCAAAGCCTAATATTTTTATAAAATGTTACAAACTTTTTTATAAAGTTTAGACAAAATATTATTTATTTTTAAGAAAAGATTTAATTTAAAATATATATTTGAATTCAAATTTTCCTGATAAAAATGGATAAAAATGCTCCAGAAAATACCTCCCCAAGAAAGGACAAAAATGAAAGCGTCCTACAGGGGGCGCCCCCGTGATAGGTATGGGGGGCCCCCTGATTGATAAGGGGGCCGACAAGGCAATTAAGGGGGCCGACCATGTATTTGCCTATAAATAGGGGATTGTTCCACATATTTTTTCACCTTTTGCACACATATTCTTTCTGTCCAAAATCAGTTCATACACTTTTCATATCCTCCAAAAACCTTTGATCATACAATCATAAGCATTTGTTTCCAAGTGATTCGAGCTTTTCTCTCCAAGTTCAAAAGAAGAATACTCGTAATCGACAAGATACAAGTATTATAGTTTAGTTTACATTTACGTAACTTAGTTACAATTGTGTTGTATGTTGTAATTCATTCATATCTCTTATGATCGTGTGTAATAGTTAGATCGGGTTGATCGTGTAAGTATTTAGGGAAGTAGATACTTGTGAAGAGTGGTTAGTATTTTAGGCCTTAAAATACAAGGGTGTAGTAGATTGGTTCTAGCTAAGATTAGAACACGACATTTGGCTTTGTGTCAGAAATTGATGTAAGCTACGTGTGTACGGTTTTCTCCGCCTAAATGGAGCTTGTAGACATAGTTAAGAGAACTCTCGAGTTAGGTACTCGTGGAGTGGAGTAGGGCGAAGAGGAGCTTCGTTACCGAACCACTATAAATCCTTGTGTTGTGGTTTGATCTTTCTAACTCTTCTCTTTTATCTCGTAGATTAATATTGTGTTGTCATCATTATTTATTTACTTATCTTGATTGCTCATATTGTGTGGATATTGAGATCACATAAACTCGAATCTAAAATTTTACATAAACGATAAATAATTTTTAAAAAGCGATTAACTATTCAACCCTCCTTCTAGTTTCCACAATTGGTATCAGAAGCCAGGTCAACCAAGATTTTTAAAATAAAATGTATTTTGAAACTTGAATCGATCTGTGGAATACGAAAAATATTTAGAAGGGAAATCTATGCAAATACCACAACTATTTAAAAGTAATGGATTTATTTATTAGAAAAATAGATTTGAGACTTATGTGAAATCAAAAGATCTAGATCTTTGGCATGTTATTACCTATGGTGATTTTCTGCGTACTCAAAATAATCCCGAAACTAAAAAGGATGAATTTGTTAATACAAATAATGTCTAAAAACGTTATTTATTTTTGTGGAGTTTGATATAACTCCTTAGATCGTTTAAGACTCGTGAATGATTAGTTCTCATCTAGGATAATAATAACACAGATTGAATATTTGCACAGCGGAATTAATAAGAAACGAATCAATGTTATCATAAGGTTTTCTTTTATTCAACACAGCCCCAAATACTATTTGATCAGAATAGACCGGTTACTCTTAACAAGTAACAGGGATTAACAATCCTTGAGGCTAAACACTATAGACGTCTATCTTTTCTAATCTACAATACAAACACACACCACACCTTCGGTACACACAGACTATACTAGTCGACTCTCATGTGTTTTCTAATGTTTAAACCTACAAACCTAATACCCTTTATATAGAGGGTTTACAGGAAAACCTAGAGTATTAAGGAAGCTAACTAATTTGATAGATGCTTTGAATTTTTCAATGCCATATCTTCAATGGAAATCTTACACTATTTACTCTACCATACGTAAATACCAAAGTGTCATACTAAGCCCTTGTTGTTTCATTCGTCTTCATTTAAGCATATGTAGTTTTGTAATCATCAAATCAATAAACCCAACAATCTTCCCCTATTTGATATTACAAAACTATCTCTATGAATGAAACAATCTGCAATGCTCCATTGTGCTGATATGGAGTCTATAACGCTATTGCCCCTGACTTAAGATCGCTTAATATGGCAACACACTTAATAAGTTGCAAATCAATAAACCGATAATCGTTTTCCCCCCTTTTGTAAGCATACGAAGAGGGTCTTTTGTAGATATGCAACTGGGATCATAACACTACAAAGCATATACACAATACTATGCATCCTTCCAAATTACTCAAATTCCCCACCATTACGCACAATAAGAAAAATGAATCTGAGCAGTAGAAATATAAACTAGCAGTAGTAATAAAGATCAACAGTAGTAACAAAACACTTCCCCTCAAGTGGTGCATGTAGATGGTTAAACATGTTAACAATAAGCTTTCCCTGAAAAATATGTCAACCATCTCTTGAATCTCAAACTCTGTAGACTTTATGTAATGATTACTGATGAAGAAAACTGAGTATAACAAATTTGATGAAGAAGTAGAATATCACAAACTTGTGTCTTATATCTTGTACTATCCACGTGACGTCAAACTTATAAATAAATCTGTAAAATATAAGTAGATCGCAACCTCTTGACAAAAATCATCATTTCTAGAAAACATAACAAAGTGATTGCAAATGTGGCGCATGAGCACAAAGCAGAATATCACACACCTTTGTCTAGATTTACAAGTCGTCGTCACATCGTTTAAGTATAACAAGTTATGTTAAAAGTGTAACCCCATTTTAAGATATGATAAAGAACAACCACCTGTGAAACTCACTACAACCATCAAATAAGTGATAATCAATCATCCTATCGTGAATCCACATCTTCAATAAATCAAAAATAATAGCCATATAACCAAATAAAATAAATTGGTGTGAAAAATAGTTCTGTTCGAGATCCAAACATGTGCATCATATGATATCGAATACTACTAGCAGTACAAAACACATAGAGCAGTAGTAACCAAACCATACTAGCAGCATTAACTAATACTACTGGCAGTACAAACAATCTTGAAACATACCTGGCAGTACTAAACCCTTCTGGCAGCACTAACCAACCATGCAGCAGCATTAAGTTCTCTTCTGACAACACAAACTTAACAAGCAGTACTAACCATTTACGAAGCTGTATTAAGACATTCCATATTAATCACAAAACTGCTTTAAAGAACTCGTCAATAATAAGGCATGGAAACAAAATATAATCCCTGAAAATTAGGGATTTTATATTAAATTAAATCCCTATTCCAAACCCACGAATCCAAAACTACTTCTAATAAGTACTCAAGGTATCCATAACCTGCTATTTAAACACAAACGCCCGCAGACCTTATCCTTCCTATAACCAAATCTGCTAAGATAATTTTCAAAGCTATGAACAAATAAACCAGCATCATGATTACTATCATATCAGTGATAGACCACGAACACCAGCCGATTCCTCCAAATCAAATCATGTTGCGACATAGTAGTACTAACCAATTTCCAAATCAGCGACATGTTGACCTTTATCAAACAAGACTCAAACATAAACAGCAAAAACCTTGTTTAACGAAACAAAACCATAACAGCAGCAAGTCTTAAAACAGAAGATTCCTTTAATCTTTCTTATTACTTACCAATAATTTCACATCAGTAGTAAATAAGAAAAATCTAATCAGAACCTGTATACCTTATGATGCCTGTATATACTTCTTTTTTGTATTCGAATGCATTCCAAAAACAACAAGCTTATCCTTTTCCTGTTTTGAACCTTTTGAATGTCGACACCAGTTAGGTTTTGGGGAAGACCCCTAAACCTCTAATGTGCAACGAATATCAACAAACCTACGGTAAACCATGTATGAACCCTAAACAATACAACTGTGACCGCAACCTGCTGTTACTTCTCTGAATGACCGCAACCTGCTGTTACTTCTCTTAATACACAATAACCTGCTATTGTATTAACCAAAAACTTTTTAGGGTTTTGGTTTATTGATTAAGAGCAGCAAAGCAATCACGACCAAACATCAGCTTCATACAAACGTACACCTTCACTAACCAAATACCACAGTTTATGTTTTATTTGAGCTAGGTTTGTAATAAACCCTACGTTTTCGAATGTAACAAACCCACTACAAATAAAAATGAACATGTACAACCCAGTAGATCTAGATCAAGAGCCCCCAGCGCTGATTCCTATGGTGATTTGATATAAACTCCCTTAGATTGTTTTAAGACTCAGAATGATTAGTTCTCATATTATTATGTAGGTAAATAAGTGTTATAGATTTAAGTAAGGCTAGATAATATAACACAAGATTGAATATTTTTACCATCAGAATTAATAAAAAACGAATCCAATGTTAATCACCAGTGTTTTTCTTTATTCAACCACAACCCCAAAATACTATTTGATCAAATAGATCAAAATCACTCTTACAATAGTGTGTCTTATAGATTAATTATCTTGTATTAGTTCTAGTTTTATCTTATGTTGTATGAATGTATTACTTGCATTTGCTATTGTATGAGTTTCTTGATTGTTGAATGAAACTCTCTTTTGGGTGACTTAAATCTAATGTGTTGCTTAAAAGATATTTGTCTTGCACTTGTATCTCTAACTTTGTTTTGTAGCAAACAATTTTCGTAAGATCGATCCCTTGGTGCCCCGAACAAGGGGGAGCATACATCAAGGGGGAGTCTTGATATCGTCGATTTCTTTCTTCCTACAACAACTCGACGATCATCCTTTTTGAATTCGACAAAAAGGGGGAGAAATGGAACAAAACTCATTAATAATGTGTAACTATTAATTTTATACAAAATGAGTTTATATTTTGTCATCATCAAAAAGGGGGAGATTGTTAATACAAATAATGTCTAAAAACGTTATTTATATTTTTTGACCTCTCAACGTTTTGATAATAACAAAATGTAAAAATGTTTACAATAAAATTAAACGTTTACAAATTATTAATCGTAAAATTCCATTTCTAAGATTAGTAATCACTTAAGGTATGAACAAACAAATCATTAAAGAATGATTAGTGATCAAGAAAATATTTTTCTCATCCATTACATTTTTACAAAAGATTTTCACAAAATTAATTATACAAAATATTTTCTAATTAAAAGAAAAGTTTTATTAAAAACTTAAAATTTGAAATTCAAATTTTCCCCCCAAAACGGAAGATTCTATACCAGATACAACCTTCCCCACAAAAAGACAAAAAAGGAGCGGAGTCTACTGGCGGCCCCCTTATAGGCCTGACGGCCCCTTATATATATGGGACCTCCAGGACCGCCGCCAGTTACCGTTGGTTTTTCCTGTCTATAAATACTGGTCCACCTCTTGCTGAAAATCAAACCTCTTTGCACGAATTTTCTCACACTTCTTTCTCTCTCTAAAAACCTTCTTTCTCTCACTAAATATCTTGATGACTAACATCTCTTGATCTTGTTTCAAGTGATCTAATCTCTTCTTCTCATCTCTTTCAAGTGCAAGAGAAGAACATTTGTATTCGCCAAGAAACGAAGTGTTGATTAGTGATCTCTTCTCCTTTCTTCTAAGTACCAAACCTCTATTGTAATTATGTTGTGTATTTGTGTGATTCGAATAGTGTGTACATCCGATAGTGTAGATCTAGTGATTGTGTATTGATTGTGAAGTGGTAGATTGGTTCTAGCTAAGATTAGGACTCGACATCTAGCTTAGTGTCGGAAAATAACGTAAGCGACGTGTAAACGGTTTTCTCCGCCTAAAGGGAGCTTGTTGACATAGTGAAATCTTGAGTCGGATACTCGGGGAGTGGAGTAGGGCGAAGAGGTGCTTCGTAGCCGAACCACTATAAAATCTTGGTGTCTTGGTTTGGTTGTTCCTTTCCTTATCTCTTTACATTATTATTGTTGTTATCTAGTTTTAGTTTAGATAGTTATTGCTTGTTCATATTGTGGATTGGTTAAACATATAACTCGGATCTAAACATTTTTGAAAGCAAACTTTTAAAACGTAAAACGAACCTGTAAACTATTCAACCCCCCCCCCCTTCTAGTTTCCACAATTGGTATCAGGAGCCAAGGTCACTCAAGATTTTTAAAATATACTGTATTTTAAAACTTGGATCGATCTATGGATTCCGACAAATATCTAGAAGGGCAATCCATGCAAAGACCACCACTTTTTGAAAGTGATAGTTTTATTTATTGGAAAAATAGATTCGGTTGTTTAAATATAATACTCGAATATAATATTTTTAAAATGCAAAGTTTAAAAAACAAAACGACCTTTAAACTATTTCATCCCCCTCCCCTTCTAATTCTACAGTTGGTAATTAGTCCAAGGTCACCAAGATTTTTAAACATACTGTAATTAAAAGCTTGGATCGATCAATGGATTCTGACAAAATATCTAAAGGGCAATCTATGCAAAATATTTTATTTATAAGAAAAATTATGATTCAGATAACATATTAAATCAAAAGATCTAGATCATTGGCAGTTATTACCACCGTGAATTTTCAACCTATTGAACAAATCCGAAAACCAAATAGATGATGTTATCCCTTCGAGAAAACAAAGTGATGATCTTAAAAAGAAACTTGCGAAAAATAACAAGCTTAAAATGGTTTATTATAAATCGCTTTTGCCTAGAAAAGAATATGAAAGAATTTTCATGGTGTAATACTCAAAAGAAATTTGGAAAACATTGAATACTCCATCCACACAATGTAATATCAATCGAAGATAATAAGATTGACCTTTTGGTTCAACATATGAACAATATGTCATTTCCGAAGATGAACTCTATACATATTGCTTTTGTTAAATTTAAAACTAATTTATTACTAATACAAAAATCTCTTGATGAAGGTAAATTACTACAAGAACCAATTTTAGGAAAATATACTTAGGATCTACATCCAAATGGAGAGCAAGGACACGACGATAGAAAGAGTCGAAAGACTTACACACAATCTCTTAATGAACTTATCAGAACCTTAAAGTTCACGAAATGATCATCAAGAAAGATTCTGAAATAGTCAAAGCAAAAGTTGAAAGGAAATCTCTTGCTTTAAAGGCTAAGAAAGAATCTAGTGATGAAGAGTGTTCGACTTCCAGAAGTGAAGACGCGGAATACGTCATGGCGGTAAGACACTTCAAGAAGTTCTTCAAGAGAAGAGGTAGATTCGTGAGACAACCTAAAAATGACAAAAATACGTTTCAAAGAAGTCGAGACGAAAAAATGGTAAAAGTGATATAAAATGTCCAATACCACCGAAAGACAAGAACCAAAGAGCATTTGTCAGAGGTTCTTGGAGTGATAGCGGTGAAGAAGATGATGAGAAAGTCAATAACAAAACGTGTCTAGTAGCTCAAGCATCAAGTGAGGTATGTTGCGAATCCTCCTACTTTAGTGATGAGAACTCGTCAATATATGACTTAGTGCTAGATAATGAATATGATAAACTGTGCAAAATGAGTTTAAAGATAATCACTAAAAATAAAAGATTAAAAGCCACTAGAAATAACTTAGAAAAAAAACTTAGTGTTCTAAAGGAAAAAGTGTCTACACTCGAGAAAAACAAGGGAGTTGATCTTAAATGTTTAAAGTGTCATATGCTTAAAATTGAGAATGAAAAACTCAAAGAGGAAGTCACTAGATTAAATAAATTTGAAAAGAGCACACAATGTGTAAATGAAATGTTAAGTAATCAAAAACTCTCCGGTGAAAAATTGGTTTAGGATTTAATTCATTTGAAGCATAATCTAGTGGAACGAAAGAAATAAAATTTGTGAAAGCTCAGAAAAATGCGTCTTCTGATGGAGGTCCCATAAATATGAGCGGCCCCTAAAGTGTTTAGGCGGCCCCCAAAGTGATCAGGCGGCCCCCAAAACAATTATGGGACCACCACCAGTTGGTACACATGGATCTGAGAAAAATGTGTCTTTTCAAAAATCTATTTTGGGTCCTAGATAAAAACACATAATAGTAAACAATGTATGAGTTCCATTGCTAGTAATAATGAAGTCAAGCAATTCAATAATCCATTATCAAAACCCGGAGTTGGATTTTCAAAACCAAATTTTAGATCAAAAACTCCACCACCTAGAAGAGTCATAAATAATTATCATCGTCCTAAAACACCGCAACCAAAAAGAAACATTGTCGACAAAATCAACCTCGTGGTTTTCCTGTAACTTGGAACAACTTCTCACGTCGAAGTTACATGCCATGGGATATGTGTCTTCCATATCCACATCCAACCAATTGCTCAAATGCAAGGGATGTTAGCACTAAAATTTGGACCCATTGGAGATATTGGGGACCAAATGTTGAGGTGTTGACCTTATATGAAATTGATATGACTGGAGTCGACTTGGAACCCGATGAGTGGATAAAGGATAGGGATGCTCCAAACACATGACGGGTAACCAAAAGCTCTTCTCAAGCTACAAGGCATACAACGGAGGTAATGTTATTTTTGGTAGCAATATTCACGGTAACATCATTGGCAAAGGTACGATTTCAAATGACTCTCTCAAAATAGATAATGTAGAGCATGTAGATAACTTAAGATTAATTTGTTAAGTATAGGACAAATATATGATAATAAGTGTAGAGTAACTTTCTCTGAACATGATAGTGAAATTACTAAGGACGGTAAGGTCATAGGTAGAGGTATTAGGAAGAATGGCTTATATGTGATTGATAGGTGTAAAAATACACATATCCGTTTATACCTAAAATAACCCAATTAAACCCAAAATAGACTTAAAATGGTAAAAATATACTTGTTTTTGTGTTTTGTATGTGCAGGTACGGATATATCAAAAATCACAAGAAAACCGTGAAAACGTCAAGCCTCAGTCAAAGAAAGTCAAACCCTAGCAAAGAAAAGTCAACCCATAAAAGATAAAAACTCAAAATGTTTCAAATCAACCCTCCATGTTTTAGAAAGTTACCCCATAAAAGATAAAAACTCAAAATGTTTCAAATCAACCCTCCAAGTTTTAGAAAGTTACCATATTAAGTCCTTAAGGCTTAATGGGCCTTAATTTCCCTTTATTCCATACCCGGATCCAAAAGATCAAAACCTTAAAGCCCATTTGCCTTTTATAAAACCACAGTAACTTAAGTTGCCAATTTCAAAAGTTGTTTTACATTACAACTTCAAATAATCAAAGAAAGGGACTGAATTTGTCAATTGTCCAAAGTTTAAAACAAATTTACCCATTTCAGTTATAAAAAGGGCGCCAAGGGCATGTTACTATTCACCTGTCTTCTCCAAGAGTTACCCATGGTCAAATCATATGGCTTTTCTTAATTGAGGGTCAAGGACGACAATTCAAGTGATCAACAGCAAAATGACAGGGTTAATTTTGTCAAATCAAGCACTCTCATTGGATCCCTAAAGCCACATGGACTCAAAGAAGCACAAGAGAAGCGGGGTTTTTCACTAATTGCTCTCACAAAAGAAGCACATATGTCTCTATCACGGATTGCCAAGCTGGCAATCCGTGTGAGTTCATTTGTGATCCAATGGCTACTATTGACTCTCAAATGATTGATGGAATGATTGGCTGAGATTGAAAGGGGCGTGGGTAGCAAGCAAGGTCTGGAAGCTTCACCAAGAGGCTATAAATACCCTCACCTCTCACACACATAGCATCTCTTTTTCATGTAATTTTTCTTTTAAGTAATTTAGCTTATGAAGGTTTTAGTTTAAATG
>BQNB010091472.1:0-26870 GCA_026074375.1 Tanacetum coccineum
ATTAACACTTGATATTCATAGTCAGTGTCTCTCACATAGTTGATTTGGACTTATTCAAGTTAGCTATTGTCTTACAAAGGCTAGATAGATCCTAAACCTAGGACCTACAGTAGTGACCGAGTCTTTTCTTGATATCTAATAATCTCCCCCTAAGAGAGGACACTCTAATTTACAAAAACTTAAGCTTATCATTATATGAATGTCTTTAATCTTTTCCGGTAGTCTTGTTTTCTTGATCTTTATCTTGTGAATCTTGATGTAGTAATCTTTAGACTTTTAAGTTTTAGCTTGTATCTTTATCTTGACTAGTATGTGATCTTGAGCTTCTTGAGATCATCAACCAAGCATAATCTCTTTTTTCCATCTTGTAATCTTTGTCTTCTTGTGATCTTGTGACCTTTGGACCGACATGCTCATACCTTTCTTTGTCTTGAAAGCTTGAAAAGGTCATCTTTCTTGAAACTCTTTAACTTTAATACTTTGTCATTTCAAAGAATACGTGCGGTATCAGAGTAGCGGAAGTCTTTTGAAGCATGTATTGGAGCTTTCATGATGTCTTTACATATGTCAGTCAGGTATGAGCATGTGGTATTGACATCGACTTATCATCAGTTAATTGCCGCCGCCGTTAGGAAATTTACATGAATGGGTTAGTAATAAACAACATATATGGACGAGAGCGTCTTTGTCACTTCGTCGAATACGGTTGTAATAACCACGGTTCTCCATTAATCAGTATAAATACTGCCTGTGATCAGGTAGAATTCAAGAAAATCTCCTTGACAGGGTTTTTGATGTGAGGGTTGTGAAGACTTGACAGGAAGTTTTACAATCCCCTAGGCAGTGTACCTAATCATTGTATTGTAGTATTGGAAAGACTCGAGGGTTGTTATCGTTCTTTAGGGAAATAGGTTGGGAAGGCTCGAACACGGTCTAACAGAATTCTAAGGGGTTGAGAGAAGATTTTTTTTGTGTTTTTATATTTATAAGAAAGCAGGTAAATATCATGGTTTTGAGAGGTTGGTTTGTTTAACTAATAATTAAACTAAATATAATCTAAACTACTGGTGATAACTTTATGATAAAAAGATGTATTTACCTAATCATGCACTACTCCTCAGATTGCTTCTTCTAGATCTGTTTATTGCACTTGTGATGATCTGTGTAAGTATTTCTTAAATCATGAACGAATTACACGAACCCGCTGTCTATTTAATATTCCGTTAAGGCAACGCACAAGTAAGGTAGTATGAAGATTATTACAAGGCCCCTAAGAGTATATTAAATGCATGTGAAATACCTTAAGAGGGATCAACCATATTAGGGGTAAGGTAGTATGAAGACTGTTATCGATGGTATCCTTTCTACACACTCGCGTTTCCCTAGACGTCTATGATGCAAGAATATGACAAGAAACACAGGAAAACGACAAAAATAGCATGGAAACACGGATTCTTACAAGATTTACGACTTAAACACCTCGAGAGTGTTACGCCGTAAACTATTTCAAGCAAGACACATCATCAAGCTACATTACGGTGTAACCACACGCAGGGTTTACACCTTAACAGTTTATTATGGAAGGATGATTCATCTGATTCAGTATTACATTGTTAAGCCATAACATTTTTATGCTTGCATTATGGAAGGTCGAGTCATCATTACAGCATAACAAGGCATATTGGTTACGCCGTAATATATTCAAGCTTGTAATATGGAAACTCGCGTCAAGGACTTTGTGGCGTAACACCCCATATGAAGCGACGGCGTCGCTTTGAAGTTGTGACACCGTCATCACGTGGATGATTCTAGATCCTCTTTAAGTCGGCCACGTCCTGACGCCATCGCTTTATGATGGTGACGTCGTCTCCACGCTCTGTATGCATAATTCTTCATGATTTTTGGTGTAGAGTCGTAATCTTGTCTGTTTCTTCTCCAAATGAGCCCAAGTCACGTGTATTTCCTTCAAGTGCTAAAAACCTAAAAACAAACGATTAAGCACATAATCTGGGCATATTTGCATGATTTAGGGGGTTAAATGGCCCTAAAAAAGTGTATAAAATGACACCTTATCAAATACCCCTACACTTGAGATTTGCTTATCCTCAAGAAAATGGGCTTTTCTACCTAGACAATAGCAATATCAAGGGCATTTATCCTACTCTTTAAAAGCAATTTACAACACAACCTTCTAGACCTTGTAATTAAAAGCACGGAAAGTATATACTAGCACCTCACATAAGTGTTTGGGATTCTCTTTTTCACTCAGGTGTATAATAAAATATAACAACTATGGGAAACGGAAAATCAACACTCACTACCTGTTATAGCATATAAATTACCATAGGCATGGTAAAGGATCAAAACCTCCACCGCTTAGGCGCAAGTACTAGTCATTACTGTCAAAGAGGGCTTTTAAAGGGTTATGGGGTGTAGGTGTAAGATAACATTAACAGAAACGGAAACGAATGGGTTACATTTTGGGTGGCTTTTGGGTGAATTTAGGGTGAAAGGGTTAGCTAATTATTTATACGAATACACGCTAATTTGGTTGCTAAGCCAAGACTCGGACAAAGATATACAAAACGCAAGCACAACTCTACATCAATCTCTTCTTTTTCTTTCTTGACACTAAAATAGACATAAAGCAACTGGCATCCCGTATAAATTTTTACTCTTTTTTATATAACACTTTTTCATATATTTTTGCTGCCATTGGCTTAAACATATATAGCATCATGGGGTTTAAAGATACACCCCTACACCTTAACTATTACATACTCAAAATTCAATCTAACCTAATGACCCGAATTGATGGTGGATCAAAATAACATGGAGCTTATTGAGCTCTATTGGGGGTAATAAATTACTTCTTCCCTAATTCTTCATAAGATGAATACTACCATGAATCCCAATCGTCCCAAAATAGTATTTACAACCATGTACTCAAATAATTAACTTAGGTTAAAACAATAATGTACTAAAAGCGAGTACATACAAGGTAGGCTAAGGCGATTTGGGTGTAACGATTGGTTCAAGGGTAACAATGCTCTTCTTAATAGTCCGGCTTAACCAGAAAATTATGAGAACCGTGAAAAGGATAGGCTCAGAGGGTTGTACTAGGGGTATCTTGCACTAAAAATGAGTGCATGGCAAGGGTGTGGGATAGTTATATGATCGGTGTGATCATCATAACAATTACAGGTTTAAAACATGGGTTAATCCTAGTGCCTCTTATCTAGCAAATCCTAATACTTACTATGCGGTCTCAGGATGCATCACAAAAACAAGTTCTAGAATTTAATATACTATCGGTACACTCATATAATTTAATACCGATACCAATGCTCCAGAAAAGGCGACAAAGACCATACGTACACATCCGTAACGACGGAATAGACACATATGACTGCATTCGAACCTTAACTCGAGAAAGCTAAAGGTATAAACTATCTTGGGTATCAATAATGGATACCCGAATTCCTATAGATCTAAAGGCGAACCTCACATTTTTGGGGTGGAATTTTGAGGGTTTTTATGCTAGTTATACAAATTGCAATCCATGAGACGTTATTAATACTCGGTTTTTGTCGGTATGTGTTATAATTTTTGTAAATTTTGGTCAAAATTACATTTTTATGCTATGTTTTGATATATTACCCATCATTTTAAAGACATAGCAAATGGTAATTGAATGAATAGTTTCTAAGGCTTATTTCCCTCTACACTTAATTTGAAATTGTCCCCAATGTTCTATAGAAGTACTCGTAAAAACGAATAAAGAAAAAAGAAAACAAGTAAAAGAAACTAGTACTCCTTTGGTTTGCTCAATAATGGAGAAGAAACATGCGATAACTGGTTAAATCGTCCTCTAAGAATCATCCAATGAAACTTCATAAGAACTTTCAAGCTTCTTCTTATCAAATACAACTTGTAATCAAAGACAAAGACAACTACACAAAGAATAAAATCGGCGGGATAGATATATATACAATGAGAATTTAGGGTTTAACTCTATGAAAGTAGTAAAGATAGGATAAGAGTAATGATGTAATCAAAGGTTTATTCAGGTTTGTTAAAGAATTACAAATTTTAAATGTTGTGCAAACTATTTTTCGAAAATACTTGAAAATTTTTAAATTTTCCTGTAGCTGGGCTCACGACACCGTCAGGAGTAATCCTGACGACATCTCTAGGCTCTGAGCAAAATTTTTATTTTCGTTTCCTTTAAAAAAAAATTTGCACTCGATTATATAAGTTATTTCCTGTATGAAATTGTTGCATGAAACCTGAGATTAGTCAATACAATCATATGACTCGAAACTTGACACGGATTAATCTAAACAATTTATTAATTATGTTTGAATTGGTTCTTAAAAACCGGATATTTCTCTTACACTTATTTAGTTGCAAACTACCTTTGATTGTAAATAAGACGATGTTACAAACAAAACAAAGCATGATTATAAATGAATTCAAACATAAAAGAATAAATGAAAAGAATTAAAACACACGACACTACTAATATGCGGGAACAATAAACATTGGGTTGCCTCCCAAGAAGCGCTTTTCTTTATTTATGAGTCTTGTAGGTAGACTGGAAGTCATACGTCCTTACGTGACTTCTCCTTCGTTCATTTCTCCTTTTACTTTAATGAGAGCAGGATGCTTATTGTTGAAGTTTTTGCTCCTCTATTAGTCGAATTCCATTTCTTTTTCCTATTGAAGTCTTATCCTTTCCTCCCATTCTAAGACTAGCCTATTCACAGTCATAGTGGGGGCTATAGGCTCTACATCATTCTTAATCCCTTTCTCGACCTTACAGAGGGGTTCAGGTATCATATAGAAACTTATCTTACTCTTTTCAGATCTTAGAGTTATGGTGCCCTTATCGAACTTAATCACGGCCTTAGCCGTCGTCAAGAATGGTGTTCCTAAGATAAAGGGCCTTTTTTCCGTCTTCCTTTATATCTAAAATCATGAAGTCCACAGGGTACACATACCCAGAAACATCTACTAACACGTCCTATGCTATTCCTAAAGGATAGATATACGAATGGCTAGCTAGGGAGAGTCTAATGTCCGTCTCAACAGGCCTTTCGTTGGTTTGTTTCATGTAGGTGGAGAGAGGCATGACGTTTACGTCGGATCCTTGGTCTATCTAGGGTTTCATTATGCGTTTATTTCACTATGTTACAAGGTATTTCAAAGTTTCCTCCAATTTCCTCCTTCCTTGTTATCTTTTTCTTAAGGATTGCATCATAAACAGGCCCCCTAGGTAACAAATTATAGGTTTTTCCTTTCATTTTTCTTACTCGGACTCCTGACAAGGAGTCATTGAACCTATGCTTATCAACAAGTCCCTCGATTAGTTTTTCATTGATCCTATGCTTCAGGTAATATCATATAGGTTGAGAGCTGGGTGCCTGTACTACTTCTTCTCTTTCAGCTTTCTTGTTTGGCTCATTTTTGGTCCCATTTTTAGCTTTAGTTTTCTTCTCGGCTTCTTTTACTGGCATCTCTATATCCGACCCATCAGGTTTTTCAATGCCGTCACCGGTTGTTACATCATCTTTATCATTCTTTTCTTCCTCTCCTCTAGTGAGAGAGATAGAATTTGCATTTTTGGTAACGAGGGATTTAGCCTCTCATCTCGCTGTTTAAAAATGGCATTCTCAAATCTTTCCATCCTTTCGGTGTGTGTTGTCATGTAATCCCGTTGATAGGTGTAAAATACACATATCCATTTGTACCTAAAATAACCCAATTAAACCCAAAACAGACCAAAAATGGCAAAAATATGCTTGTATTTATGTTTTGTGTATGCAGGTATGGATAAGTCAAAAATCACAAGAAAACAGTCAAAAGTGAGCAAACACGGACACGAGAATCAAAAGAGTGCAAAGCCGAAGCCCCAAAAGACCAAAGCCTTAGCCAATTTCCATCTACAAGGGCCAATCTTGCTATCTTCGAAAGTTCTTTATAACTTAAAAAGAGTGGTCTTCAAGCTCAAGAAGTCTTCGGTCAGGTTTTTTTGAGGTGCTTTGAGGTGCAGAGATAACCTTGACCAGTTTGACAAATTCTTTTGAGTCATTCCATCCCTTATAGTCATAGAGGGAAAGGTTCTCAATGATTTCCCAAGATTCGTCAGCATTCTTATCCTGGAGTTTGCCATCGGAGACAAGGTCAATCTCGCACTTAAGATGAAAGGAGAGATGATCATAAAAATTGAATTTGAAGCAATCGATCAATGCCATGATGAGGGACTTTTTGGAGTAAGTCGTTGAAACGAGTCCATGCTTCTAAGAGAGATTCTCCTTGATGTTGTTGGAACATTAGGATATCATTGCAGAGTTTTGCAGTCCTTCCTGATGGAAAGAATTGATCAAGGAAACGAGTAGTAAGACTCTCTCATGTGGTGATGGATCTAACTGGAAGACCTTCAGGCCAGTTGCTAGCTTGATCGCGAAGGGATAATTGAAATAAACGCAGGCGCGTTCTTTCCCTATTTTCACCATCAAGGTCAAGTGAGTCTACAAATTTTAAGAAATCCTTTAGGTGTTGGTTTGGATCCTCGGACCAAAGTCCGTGAATGAGCATCCGTTTTGCACCAAATCGGCCCCCCCTGGACAAGTGTCGGATGATAGATGGTTAACACTTGTTACCTACGGGGATACTCCTATGGTATTCCTATAGCCTTCATGGCTAGGTTAGTAGTAATCTCTAAGAGTACGGATAGGATTCGCTTCTCCCATGGTGGTTGACGAGAATGGATTACGAAACAAATAACACAAAGAAAATATAGACTATGAGGATATTATGTACTTGAATTAACAATTCTCGACTTGATAGGAATCAAGCAAGTAGAACTAAGTTAAACAATGATCGAAACCTAACTATTCCCCATGCAGCGGCGTCAAAAACTTGATGTGAGGGTTGCGAAGACTTCACAAGAAGTTTTATAATCTCCTACGGCTAGTATATATCTAAATCGTTTGTTGTGTAGGATAGGCCAAGACCTCGAGGGTTGTTATCGTCGAGCTCGATGAGATGAAGGTCGGATGTACTCGGGACATCTTGAGGCAAAGAGATTGCCTTGATCGGCTTAGCGAAGTCCTTTGGGTAGGTCTAACTTTCGTTGTTATAGAGGGCGAGGTCCTCTAATAATTCCCAGGATTCTTCAGCGTTTCTATCACGAAGCTTATCACTGGCCGATTGATCGATGGTTCGACTTGTGGTGGGATTGACATGGTCGTAGAAGATTTGGACTTGGAGCCAAAGATCGATGCCATGATGAGGGGCTTTTTGGAGTAAGTCCTTGAAACGATTCCATGCTTCAGAGAGAGATTCTCCTTGATGTTGTTGGAACATAAGGATGTCATTATGAAGTTTCGCAGTCCTTTCCGGCGGAAAGAATTAAGCAAGGAAACGAATAGTAAGATCCTCTCATGTGGAGATGGATCTTGCTGGAAGACGTTCAAGCCAATTGCTAGCTTGATTGTGAAGGAAAAATTAAAATAAACGCAGGCGCATTCTTTCCCTATTGTCATCGTTAAGGTCAAGTGAGTCCACTAGTTTTAGAAAATTCTTAAGGTGTTGGTTTGGATCCTCGGACCAAAGTCCGTGGAATAAGCATCCGTTTTGCACCAATCGGATGGTGTCGGATCGAAGAGGCACCACATTGTTCCCTTCAGGGAGCTTAATGGTGTTCCTATAGCCCTCGTAGCTAGGTTTGGAGTAATCTCTAAGAATACTGATAGGATTTTCGTCTCCCATGGAGGTCAACGAAAAGATTTACGAAACAAATAATACGAAGAAAAGATAGACTACGAGAAAGATAATATACTAAAAATAAAATCTCACTTGATAGGAATTAAGCGAGTAGACCTAAGCTAAACAATGGTCAAAACCTAACTATTCCCCACGCAGCGGTGCCAAAAACTTGATGGTAGGGTTGCGAAGAATCACATGATTTTATAATCTCCTAGGCATATAACAAATCGGGGTAGTGTAATTAGGCAAAGAACTCCGGTGTTTACGTTCTCCTAAGAGAATAGGTATGGAAGGCTCGAACACGTCTATATGAATTCTAAGGGTTGAGAGAAGATTCTTTTTCTGTTTTTATATTTATAAGAAAACATGCAAATATCATGGTTTTGAGAGGTTGGTTTGTTTAACTAATAATTAAACTAAATATAATCAAAACTACTGGTGATAACTTTATAATAAAAAGATGTATTTACCTAATCATGCACTACTCCTCAGATTGCTTCTCCTAGATCTGTTGCCTTGTCACACTTGTGATGATCTGTGTAAGTATTTTCTAGGTCATGAACGAATTACACGAACCCGTCGTCTATTTAATATTCCGTTAGGGCAACACACAAGTAAGGTAGTATGAAGACTACTAGAAGGCCCCTAACAGTTTATTAAATGCATGTGAAATATCTTAAGAGGGATCAACCATATTAGAGGTAAGGTAGTATGAAGACTGTTACCGATGGTATCCTTTCTACACTACTTACGTTTCCCTAGACGTCTATGCCAATTTAATATCTTATGGCTAGTTTTCTAGATCCTAATGCCCACATCCATCAACAATAAGCAATATCAAAAGGATATACATCCTAAGTTTCATGCAATCATAAGTAAATACAAAGGAGGGTTTAGCCTAGCATGTTAAAGATAAAGCAAGAACATAAATCAATCAAACAACACATAGACATATTGAATGATTAAAGAGACAACCATCTTACTGATTAAAAACAAGTATTTATAGGTAGTTACAATAGGTTTTGATGCACCTAAAATGACTTAAAAAGTTGCTAGAACTACGAGGTTCCGTCACCCTAAAAGTTATACAAATTAAAGCGACCTGTTAAAGACCCATAGGAGGGGGGATTCCGGAGTTTAATATATATAGAAAAATCGCTGCGACGGCGTCACTATGAAGTCCTGACGTCGTCGCCACATAGATGATTTTAGATCCTTTTTTAAGTCGGCCACGTCCTGACGGCGTCGTCATTTTCCTAACGCCGTCACCAGATAGATTGTGACGGCGTCGCTTTATGCCTGCGACGCTGTCTCCACGCGTTGTATGCATAATTTTTCAAGAGATTTGGTGTAGTTCCGTAGTTGTAACCTTTGCCCTTTTTGTGTTTTGAATATTCCATTTATAGTCCTTTGACTATTTGACTTTGGTCAGCTTTATTCCGATTTTATCGTATTGACGGTGTGATTTTATGAGATATTGTGTTTGATTTGAGTTATTGTATTAATACTCCCTTTTAGAAGGTATTATTGTAATGTGGTATTCTGGTTGGATTACCCCTGAATGTTAAGAAATGCCGAAAAGCGAGTCTGACACGTCCGTTAATGTCCAAATTGAATTTTGAAGGGTTTAAAGTGAAAATATGTCATGTGAATACTCTAGGTTAATAGAAAAGTACTTTTAAAGTGAATAAAAATGCTAATTAACTTTGGGGTAAATTTTACGGTTAAGTTTTACGAGTATTTAAGTGATCCCGACACGAAAAGAAAGACCTGACACCCATAGGATGCCATGGCCGGTCAAGTAAGTCAAAATGGGACAAGGAGGCTTTTTTAGCAAGCTTGTCCCTTGGTGTGTACATAAATATTCCATTTGCTAGAAACTTTGAATCATAATCCATTTCTTTTACAAAAAGATAAAACACATACAAGAGTGTGTGCTTGTGGTTCGTCCGCCGCCTAACCACCACAAAACCACCATTGTTTTCCAACTTTGATCAAGAACGTTATCTCGTTTTTGATAAGAGTGTTTGGGTATTCATTTAAACAACGTTTGGGTTGTCCGGTTCGTGTCAAAATCTACAAATTTGAAGATTTTCTTGTAAGTTTTCAAATTTAAATTTTGTTTGTCCTTTTGGGTTTATTTTGATGCATAAATGTTAGTTGCACACGTTGATCGTCGTGAAAATTGATTTTTAGAAACAAAATGAATAAAAAGGTGTGTTTGGTTCGTGAATAGTAAAAAGAAAAAAGAGGGATTTTGTAGTTTTGATGTTGTGGTCGTGATGGTTGTATAATATACGATGTTAGAATGCTTATTTTTTATAGTAGCTTATATAGCTTATTCGGGCTTATTTTTAAGCTATTTCTTGGCTTATTTTGGGCTTATATGCCACGAATGGATTCCCAAAATCACTAGGAAAGTGATTTGATTATTTTTGTGTTATGGCGTATGTTGTGGACTATTTTTGATGCTTTTGGTAGAAACCAAAAGCGATACGTAGCTTATTAGCTTATTTTAAAGCTTAATATACGTATTATGGAGTTTATGGACTCACGGCCCAATGAGTCTATTTGAGTCGTGGCTTAATGGGAGAGCTTAATGTGGTCCGGATTATTTTTTTACATATAATAAATTACTTATATTAAATGTAAAAGGACTTGGTTAGCGGTACATGGAATTATATTTTGGACTTATAAATGTCCTAATAAACCCTTGTTGGGCCTTAAGGCCCAATAAGCGATATTTTGTCATTATGAACGTTTTGTTGGACTTTTGAAAGTGGAAATATATATACGAAGTGGTATTGAAAGATACTTTGAAGGAAAAGTGTTGGTAAGTGTTAAAGATTGAAATTTTAGAATTTTGTCGAAAAGTGTCGAATTTTTGAAAATTGATGAAAATAAGGTTTTAAACCTTGGAAAACGTTGTATAAACGTACGGGTCATGTCGAAATTATCCGTAAAAAGTTATACTTAGAAAATTTTTTTTAAACCTGAATGTTTTGATTTGTAAATAATAAAATATTATTTAATTATTTTTTATTTATTTAATAAATTTACTAAAAGACGAAAGCATATAATTTTTCTCAAAACTCGGCTAATTGTTTATTATGAGTAAACGTTTCATTTATCAACGAATAAATATTAATTTTGAAGTGACCTAAGGTGTACCGAATGGACTTGTCGATGATATAATTATAATTAATAATTACAAATAATTATAATAGTACTTTAACTATTTACCTAAATAGTATAAGTAAAGTATTATCGGAGAAAGAGATTGATATGATGGTGAGGATAAGTTTGTCACCCATCCCTCACCACTAAAAAACTGTTTTGGAAATTGTAAAACGCGTCTAAACTCTATGGCATCAAAACGTGAAGATGTTTTGAAATTTGATGATTAAATTGGGGACATATAACTGGACGAGGTTCAGTGCGGGCGTCAATGCATTTGCTTTTGTGATTGAGATTGTTTAGCTAAGGACTTTCTTGAGTGAGTTCTCAGTAACCCCACTTTTTTCTGGTTTTTCCATTGGGGGAAAATGATACTCAAATGTGTTTTGAAATATTTTTGAATTGATCTGTTGCGAAATGTGATTTTTGTTTTTTTGACAAGTTATAGGCTTATGACTGCTATTTGAAATATTAGTGATGCTGATTTTTGGATCGGAATGGGTACGCCTACCCAGTAATTGTGTGATTATTGGAGCGGATGGGTACGCCTACCCAGGTTTTGTGGTGGTCCTGCCCTAATTTTAGTGCTCCAGCTGGTAGGCCCTTTAGGTGCGTAAGTGCATATGTTATCGAGTAGCGGCATTTGCTAGAGGTGTTTGCAATATATTCACTGTCATATAGCACTTATTTTCCACTGTTGAAGTAGTTGGGCATAGCTTATTAGGAATAAGGTCAAACCTAAGAGCTCACCAACATTATTGTTGACGTATTCGAGTATCATTTTCAGGTGAAGTGAAAGAGGAATAGTTTGGTGATTGATAGCATACTTAGAAGTATCCCGAGTGGGAATTTTTGTTTTGAGGTCTTTCTTGCTTTGTTATTTTGATCTTAAAGTTTTTTTTTGGATGTTAAGGAATCAGTTATGATTTTGGTCCCCTGTGAGGGCATTGGAATAATTGTAAGAGATTGTGGATTTTAGTTGCGATTTGGGACATCACTTGAGTTTGTTCAAGGTTGATGGTCTTCATAGAACTTGGAGTTTATGCAATGTAGTTGTCTCTATTTTGTACCTTATGTTATGATTGATCATTATGTTGCATTCTCGAGTTTCTGCCATTGTCGGGGTGTGACAGATTGTTAATCAGATCCAAGGTTAAAGAGAACTATGTGGATATGGCCAGACTTTAACTAAGATCCGTCGTTTAGTCGCATATATGATCTATGTGCGCGGTGGTTCTGATTTTTGTCCTGTTGTGTGTTCATGGTTTGGTGCCTTAGTTATGTCAATCATTGGGTGGGCTCAATATTGAATATGAATGGAAAAGGATGCGAATATAACTACGGTGGCCAACTTAATTATACGCGCATCACAACTCACTCATACTTGGTATTGTGGTTCACACAAATCGATGTTGACACCGTAGGGTGGTGTTATGTGTATATCGGTATATATAGTAAGATATTCTATATATATATAATATATAATATATAGGATAGATATATATCAAACATAAATATATACATATACATCATAAATATATATATATATATACTAAATATTATATATATAAATAATATATATATAATATATATAGCTTCCCCACTTACCTAACGTAGCCCATTGTTTTCACCTCGTATAGATACAGTGCCCCCAGGGTGATGACCCAAAGTGATGGTCGGCCTGCTGCCGAATCACTAAGAGGGGGAACAGGTGAACGGGTTGGTAGAGGTAAAAGGGGTAGAAGACCTAAGGAAGGTAATGATGAGCGTGTTGATGAATTGAATGGTCAAGGAAATGACCATGATATGGGAGCTAATGGGGGTGTAGAGGGAGTCAATAGGAATGTAGAGAGATCCAATGGGGGTGCACCCAACTTCTCAACGATCATTGCCCAACAATTGCAGAACCTTACCCTCAATTTCTGGATCTCAGTTAGTAACCGAGTAAAAATATTAGAAATCCGTAATGGTACGGTTAGTTAAGATAACGATCAGGATAACGTTAGAATGTTTTAGGTGAATGGCAACCGTGTAGGCTGTTCGATATACGGAGTTCTTAGCTGTAACACTAAGAATATATGGTAAGGGAAGTAGTTGTAAGTTCTTTACTCGTTGGATTGAGAAAATGGAGTCTGTGCATGATATGAGTGGTTGTAGTATTGACCAAAAAGTGAAATACACTGCTGGTTCATTTGTAGGTAATGCTTTAACGTGGTGGAACTCTCAGATCTGCACGCTAAGTCGGGAAGTTGTTGTTAGTATGTCATGGAATGACTTTAAGTTTATGATTGATCAAAGTTTTGTCTAGTCATAGTTGCAAAAGTTGAAATCTAAGTTGTGGAATCATGTCCATGGTCGGGGCTGGCCCATGCTGCGATACTGATATTAACAATAGTTGGCTAGGTTAGTTCCACATTTGGTAACTCCTGAGAGTAGGATGATTAAGAGGTATGTGTATGGCCTTGCTCCACAAATCCGAGGGATGGTGGCAGCAACGGAGCCAAAGACTATGCAGAAGGCAGTGCAGATTTTTGGCGCACTGACTAATGAGGCTCTAAGAAATGGATCAGTTAAGAAGGTTAAGAAAAGAGGAAATGTGGGGGAACCTAGCAAGGATAGGAGTGGAAGGGATGATAATAAGAGGACTAGGACTGAGAATGTTTTTGCTACCACTGTAAACCCTGTAGGAAGAGAGAATACGAGTACTTGGCCCAAGTGTACCACCTGCAACTCCTACCATTTACCTGGTAGACCTTGTCGCACATGCTTCAACTGTAACCGCCTAGGACATTTGGCAAGGGATTGTAGAGGTGTGCCGAGGAATGTGAATCCTGTCAATGCTAGAAACCCAACTATTAGGACATGTTATGAGTGTGGGAGTACCGACCATGTTAGGTCAGCTTGTCCTAGATTGAATAGGGCACGAGGCCCGAAAGAAAATCGTCCAAATTAAAGTTTGCTACAAATACGGGGGTTATGTCGTGAAACCAAGGAACCAGGCTAGGTAGGGCATTCAGGTTTGGGAGCAAGGAAGCTCGCCAGGATCCCAACATTGTACGGCTACTTACCTTTTGAACAATCATTTGCCACTACCATATTGACTCTGTGCGACATATTTTGTTCTACTACTTTTATACCCCTGATAGGCTTAGAGCCCAGTGACTAGGTTTCAAATATGAATTGAGATAGCTAGCGGGCACTAGTAGAGGATTGATAAAGTTATAAGGGTTGCAACTAAAATCGAAGGGTTTATGTCTTTGACATCGATTTGATACCCTTGTGGACATGGAATTTGACGTGACTAATAGGATTATGTGACAGGTTGCCTAACATAAGGGCTTAAAAAAATTTGTCAAACTAACGTAGTAAGGCTACTGAATGCGGGATTACACACGTAAAACTAATATCTAACACTATAAAATTTCGTGGGTGGGTGAAAATTATATATACTCCAAAAACAACATCAATGAAACCTAGTAAGTAGTATCGAGTGTACACCGGGTCGTTTAATACCCCAACTAGGCTGGACTGGAGAAAAGCTGATATAGTCGCAATATATTGAGTTGTAGGAGAAAAATGATTTGAGAGTGCAGGAAGTCAAATTAAACAATAACAAACAAAAACGTTTAAGAAAATCCTAAAAATTACGAATTTAAGCTGAAAAACGGAAGCACGATTCCCGAACAAAGGGGGAAAACCTAAAATCTTTAAAAATAACCCTACGAAGAAATATTCACTTCTAAGACAACTCTATGAGAACAAAATAACGAAGATGAACAAGACTATAGCCGCAAACCGGAGCTCGTTTGAACCCAAAAACGAGTCAAGACAAATTCCCGCACCCGACCGTTTCATATAAAAAGGAAAAGTTGTAAAATGACCTCAAAAATTTTTGTATTTTTCCTACAAACTATATAACAAAAGAAAATTTTCTAAAAAAGCAAAATATTTTTTGATAATTTTGTATATTATTATGAAATTTTAAAACTTTTAACGAAATAAACATAAAAAATAGTTAAAGATTTCGAAAATTCTGAAAAAATTACTAAAATACATTAATACTATAAAGGATCCTACGGAAAAAAAAAAAAACAAGAGTTTGCCTTAGACAAAATCGCCCGAAAAAAAAACTTATCTCAGTTTATAAGCTTATAAGCCAAAACACCCTTATATATTAAACCCCTTGAGTCTTTAACGAAAAAGACCCAAGGGCGCAGTGGTAAGTGATGTTATAACATGGGGAAAAGTAACGATTGGTCCACGGGTCGAGTTCTTGCTCACCCGGACCAATGTCATATCCCTCTTTTTTTTCGAAAACTCAAGAGAAGCAAAGATTGTTAAGCTCGTGGGCATACAAACTTTGTCTTCTACAACTTTTTACGAAAAGCTTTAAATAAGCTTAAAAATAAGCTTAAAAGTGACAGTTTGGCTTAAAAGGCTTAAGAGCTAGAAAAAGGCTAGGACAATTGGTCTTGTGGTCGAAATAAGCTAGGACTAAGGACTAAATAAGCAAAAGGGAGTCTAAACTAACCTAGATAAGCTAAAGAACTAAAAGCTTAAAGCTAAATAAGCTGTAACAGCTTATTTTTGACAGAAACTAAAAATAAAGCTTAAAACTAAAATTTGACTAAGTCATTTGGACAAATAAGCTAGGAAAAGGTAAATAAGCTCAACTATTATCTATATTAACCTAAAAAGCTATGAGGGGCCACAATGAGCTTATTAGAAAAGCTCAATAAGCCAGAAAAGGAAAATAAGCAACCCCTACACCTAAGTCATTCAAAAACAGTCAAGGGGCTAGTTGAGGCTTAAAATTAAGCCATCAAATAAGCTCACTAAGGGCTGAAATTCAAGGTACTTACTAAAGAGCTTATGGGCTCTTTAAATAAGCCAAGTAATTGGGCTTGAGCACTCTTAAAAGCCAAGTAAAAGAGGCTTAAAATCTCCCCTTTGCACCAGGGGAGATTAAAGCTTAAAACTAGGGGCTTATTTGACAGCTTGTTAAAAGCTGTCAAATAAGCTCAAATTAAAAAGATAAGCTCAAACAGATTTAATACCCTAGCTTTTGGAGTTGTGCACCAATTTTGGACTCTTAAAAACCATTTTATCTAGCTGAATTTGTGAAGTGAAAAAGAGCTTTTGGATTTTTAAAAACTGTTACTTAAAAAGACTTGGTGGTTTTGACTTACCAAGTCAAAAGACCAAAGGGTTTTAACAGCCCTCTTTATACACACAAATCACACACTTTTTTGACACTTAACTCAAACTCACAAGTGCTTAACTAAATAAGCACTTGTGGTGTTTTTCAAAATCTAACAGTTTCAAAAAGGTTTTATAAACTTTTGAAAAACAATTTTCCAACTAAAAATCTTTTAAAAACAGCTTTAAACTAGCTTAAAACTTAAGCTAAAACTAGACAAGTGACCATGACCCATACCAAAGAGCATTTTGACCCGTTTTCCATGTTATCCCAAACACCCCTTTACCAATTCTGTCCCAACTTTGTTGAACTTAAAAACTAATTTAAAGACTAAACCAGCTAAAACCTTTTATCTACTCACACTATTTTTCACCTAATTAAGCTACTTGAGTAATAAAACCTATAGCTTATTAGAGAGAATAAGCTACTTACTCTACTAGCTTAAACTGCTTACTTTGACAGAATTTAGAAGTGAAACCTAACTTGATTTCAAACTAAAATAGCTTAAAGCTATAACATCTATAAACTAACTAAACTAAATGAAACAGGATTTAAGCATAAGGAAAAATAGAAGTATTGAAATAAGCTAAATGAATAAGCTGTAATGAACTTGAGAAGTTGAAACCTGAGATTTAGTAGTCAGCACTTACCCTCTGTAGAGTGAGTGGCTCACAATCATGCACTTAATGGCTCCCTAGCCTCTAAACCTGAGCTTAAAGCTCAATAAGCTATTAAAAGCTTATTAATCCTTGTTGCTTCAAAATGAACTCAAAACACCTTAAGTGATCATGATATTTGATATGAAAAGGATTAGTATTGAAGTCAAAGAATTGATTAAACACAAACTTTGACTGAAAATTGAGCGATGAAAAGAATAAGGCGCACATGAGCTTATTGAGAGCTTATGAAGTAAAAATAGCTTAAATTTTCATTAAAACTGAGAATTACAAGTGCATGAAAGAAAGTAACTTAAAGACAATTAAATTATTTTTAAAAACTACACTAAAACTGACTTAAGAACTACTACTTGGCCATAATGGCTTTACAAAGCTATATATAGAAAAAATTCGACTAGGCTCTTCTTCTCTTTCTTCTCTCACTTGTGTTTCTTTGAAGACACATAAAGGAGTTGTCTTTGTTGTGTGAGTGGTTCACAGCTTCTTCTAGGCCCCCCCCCACCCCTTTCAATTCTTTAAAAATCAATCTTGTCGTCGAAATAAGCTTGGGAAGATGTGGGATAGCCACTTGGGCAATCTCACACTGGGAAAGTTAGTGGAGGAAGGGGGGAGGTGGAGTACCCATAGGTGGTGGAGAGAAGAAACGCAGGGTAAAAATGGCTTGTAATCCCGGAGGTTGGGTTTTGGGGGGAAGACAAGGGCGGGAAAAGTGGTTTTGGGTTATAACAGGCGCAGGTTTATGGAGTTGGCAAGGTTGGTCCTCCAAAGTGTTAAGTGATATTGCACCCACAGTCCTTGTGTGGTTATAGTTTTGGGGACTTGGCAAAACAAGTCCCCAAAAGTTATATGTCTATTTGCACCATAAGTCCTTGGTAGATACAACTCTTTGGACTTGGCAGAACAAGTCTTGGTATAAATTTGCAAAAAAGCAGTTTTGGCCTTCTCTCTAGTTCACCTCTTTTCTCTACACATATAACGTTTTTAGGGATTTACACTTACCGTCCCCTAAACTTCTATTTCTTTGACTTGTTGGACTTTTCGGCTTCGATTTGGCTTTGACTTTCACAGTCTTTTCCATTCCCGAGTTCGTTTTGTCGTTTTTGGCTTTGTTTTTCGTCCTTTTCTTAGTTATCCGTCTGCACAATACAATTAGCAAAACAAGCCAATATATATTGCATAGTTAAGTCCGTTTTTTGGTTATTTTAGCTCGTTTTTAAAGGTAAGAAGTTATGTGTAATTAAAGCACATACAATACACTTACCGTAAGGCAAGGTGCTAGAGTAGTAAGGAGAGAGCACCATAAAGTAAAGCGAGATTGTTGATGAGTGCTAAGGCTAGTGATAAGAAACAGGAAGAGATTGTTGTGGTAAGAGATTTTCCTGAGGTATTCCCGGATGATCTATCTGGATTACCGCCTATTCGGGAAATTGAGTTTCGGATTGAGCTAATCCCCGGAGCAACGCCGGTAGCAAAGTCTCCTTATCGTTTGGCACCTTCTGAATTGGAGGAGTTGTCGGTACAACTCAAGGAACTCCAAGACAAAGGTTTCATTCGACCAAGCTCATCGCCTTAGGGAGCGCCGGTATTGTTCGTTAAGAAAAAGGATGCTTCTTTTAGGATGTGCATTAATTATAGAGAATTGAACAGGTTGACTATTAAGAATCGTTATCCTCTTCCTAGAATTGATGATCTATTTGATCAACTGCAAGGGTCGTAGTTTTTCTCGAAGATAGATCTTAGGTCTGGATACCATCAGCTGAGAGTGCACGAGGATGACATACCAAAGACTGCGTTTAGGACTCGTTATGGACATTTCGAGTTCACTGTAATGCCCTTTGGTCTGACTAATGCACCAGCAATATTTATAGATTTGATGAATAGAGTATTGTAGGGACGAATCTGATAAGTTTTGAGATAGTAATTTAATTGACGATATCTTAAATCTACATCTAAGTCTCAAGATGAAGCATTGTAGAACATTTAAGGTTAGTCTTGGAACTGCTCAAAAAGGAGAAACTGTATGCTAAGTTTTCTAAGTGTGAATTCTGGCTAAGAGAAGTACAGTTTCTTGGGCATGTGATAAATGGTAATGAAATTCATGTGGACCCTACTAAGATTGGAAGTGTTAAGAATTAGAAAGCCCTAGAATCTCCGACTTAGTTCGTTCCTTAGGATTGGCGGGTATTACAGGTAGTGACATTGAGAACTATTCTAAGATAGCAAAGGTCTGCTTACTATCGCTGACTCATAAAGTAAGACTTTTGATTGGGTTGATGTAACAAGGAATTGACATATCCAAAGACCTTGAAGTATAAGTTGTGTACTGGTGCCTGTTCCTAGCTCCCCCACAGACTCGAAGATTCTTATGTATATTATGATTGTTCTGGATAGGACTAGTGTGTGTGTTAATGCAAAGATGTAAAGGTGATAGCCTATGCATCTAGTAGTATGAAAATTCCCTGAGGAGAATTATACTCCCCACAATTAAGAGTGTGGTGCAGTCGTGTTGCACTTAAAACTGGAGACAATATCTGTATGGACAAAGAGTTTGTCAACCAATAAAGAGAGACATAAGAGTCTTTAAGCATATCTTTAGTCAGAAAGAGTTGAAAATCGACACGTCAAATTGATAGAGTTGTTTAGTGATTATGACTGTGAGATTCGCTACCATCCTGGTAAGGCGAATGTGGTGGCTGATGCCCTAAGTAAGAAGGAAAGAGTAAAGCCTAAGAGAGTTAGAGCTATGAATATGATCCTTCAGTCGAGTATCAAGGATAGGATACTGGTGGCTCAGAAGGATGTTGTAGATGAATTTTCAGTATTACAGAAAGGTTTAGATGAGATGATAGAACAGAGAAGTGATGGAACTTTGTACTACCTGGATCAAATATGGGTACCTTTGAAGGGTGAGGTGAGAACCCTGATAATGGATGAAGCCCATAAGTTGAAGTACTCTGTACACCCAGGAGCTGATAAGATGTACTATGATTTGAGACATAGGCATTGGTGGCCTAGAATGAAAAAGGATATAGTTGAGTATTTTAGTAAATGCTTGACTTGTTTGAAGGTTAAGGCTGAGCATTAAAGGCCATCCGCCTTGATCCAGCAACCTAAGATTCCCGTATGGAAATGGGAAGGGATAGCTATGGATTTTATGACTAAGTTACCTAGGACTAGTAGTGGGCTTGCCACAATCTGGGTCATTGTGGGCCGATTGACTAAGTCTGCTTATTTTCTACCTATGCGTGAGGATTATAAGATGGAAAAGTTGGCTAGATTGTATTTGAATGAGATAGTTGCTAGACATGGTGTGCCAATCTCGATTATATCAGATCGTGATAGTCGTTTCACATCAAGGTTTTGGCAGTCAATGCAAGAGGCATTAAGAACTCGTTTAGACATGAGTACGGCTTATCACCCTCAGACCGATGGTCAGAGTGAGCGTACTATTCAAACTTTAGAAGACATGCTTAAAGCGTGCGTCCTAGACTTCGGAGGGAGTTGGGATGTTCATCTTCCGTTGGTTGAGTTTTCGTATAACAATAGTTATCATTCTAGTGTGAGATGTGCTCCATTTAAGGCATTGTATGGTAGAAAGTGTCGTTCGCCAATTATGTGGGCTGAGATTGGAGAAGGTCAGTTAATTGGACCTGAGTTAGTGCAAGAGACTACTGAGAAGATCTCACAGATTAAGTATAGACTTAAGGCTGAGCGTGATCGTCAGAAAAGTTATGCTGATAAGAGGAGGAAGCCTCTAGAGTTTAGTGTAGGTGACTATGTCTTGCTCAAAGTGCCGCCTTGGAAAGGTGTGGTACGCTTTAGGAAGAAAGGAAAGTTAGCACCAAGATTTGTTGGACCGTTTGAGATTATTGAGAAAGTAGGCCCTGTGGCCTATCGATTAGATTTGCTTGAGGATTAAATGTGTTCATGACACGTGCCCACGTGTCGAACCTTAAAAGTGTTTGGCTGATCCACACAAAAGTCGCTTTGGATGAGATTCGAGTTGATGCTAAGTTAAATTTTGTGGAAGAACCTGTGGAAATTTTAGAAAGAGAGTTTAAGAAGTTGAAGCGTAGTAGGATTGCCATCGTCAAGGTTCAGTGGAATTCGAAACGTGGTCCTGAATTCACGTAGGAAAGTGAAGATCAGATGAAATTAAAGTACCCACATTGTTAAGTGATGTTAGTTAGGTTGAATTTCCGAGGACGAATTCTTTTAAGGGGTAGAAGTAACCTTGCCCTTTTGTGTTCTGAATATTCCATTTAAAGTCCTTGACTATTATGACTTAGTGCATTTTATTAGAGTTGTACTGTGTTGACGTGTGATTTATATATGAGATATGTGATGATTTGAGGTTTATTGTGATTAATAATCCCTTTTGAAAGGTATTATTATGTTATGTGTATTCCGGGTGGTTTGACCAGTGAATTTTGAGAAATGCCGAAAAGCGAGTCTAACACGTCCGTTAATGTCCAAATTGAGTTTTAAAGGGTTTAGAGTGAAAAATATTCATTTGAAAACTCTAGTTAAGGAAAATATTTAAAGTGAATAAAAATGCCTAATTAACTTGAGGGTAAATTTTACGGGTTGAGTTTAACTAATGTTTAAAGTATTTCAGTGATCCCGATACGAAAAAGAAAACCCTGCACCCATAGGCTGCCGATGGGGTGGGGGGGGGGGGTCGTCAGTAAGTCAAAATGGTACAAGGAGCTTTTTATAGCAAGCTTGTCTCTTGGTGTTTTGGGGGGGGGCCATAAATAATCATATGCTAGAAACTTTGAATCATAATCCATTTCTTTTACAAAAAGATAAAACACATACAAGAGTGTGTGCTTGTGGTTCGTCCGCCGCCTAACCACCACAAAACCACCATTGTTTTCCAACTTTGATCAAGAACGTGTATTCCGGGTTGATAAGAGTGTTTGGGTATTCATTTAAACAACGTTTGGGTTGTCCGGTTCGTGTCAAAATCTACAAATTTAAAGATTTTCTTGTAAGTTTTTCAATTATAAATTTTGTTTGTATCCTTTTGGGTTTTAATGATCATAGATGTTAGTTGTACATGTTGTTTGTCGTGAAAATCGATTTTTGGAAACGAAATGAATAAAAAGGTGCGTTTGGTTCATGAATAGTAAAAAGAAAAAAGAGGGATTTTGTAGTTTTGATGTTGTGGGTCCGTGATGGTTGAATAATAATAATATGCCTCAGAATGATTATTTTTTATAGTAGCTTGTATAGCTTATTCAGGCTTATTTTTCAGCTATTTCTTGGCTTATTTTGGCCTTATATGCCACCGTGAATTGAGGAAGCCGACTTTGATCTAGAGGAAGAAATCCGTCTTGTTGAGAATTTTTCGTATGATAATTCATCTCCACGACCGCCGAAGAACTTAATTCGGAAATCTTGATACATTGTCGAGTCCTCTCTCTCTCTCTCTCACCTCTTACCTCCCCCCCCAGTTGATGAATAAGGAATCTCTATTGGGTTCGTATGAGGAAGCGATTTATTTCTTGCTTCTGATGACTCGATGCCACCGGGCATTGAGAACGACGATTATGACTCTGAAGGGGATATCTGTTTCCTTGAAGAATTGCTTAGCAATGATCCCTTTCCCCTTCCTGAAATTGAGTCATCTAACCTTGATCATTTTAATGATCCGTCATCTCTTCGTCCTCTTCCGGAACCACCAAATGTTGAGATTTGCTTAAATTTTGAGCCTGATGCGGGTATTTTGACGACCAAAATGGTGAAGGGTATTTTCTGGAACATTATGTTCTTATGCCTATAATTTTGCTCACCCTTCCCACCCTTGATCCGGATTTGGACTTCACTCCTTATCACGATTCCCTCGGATCCAGAAACAAGATTTTTGATCCACGGATATTCATTGAAGTCCAATCCGAGAGACTTTTATCACGGGATGAATTTTCTATCTCATTCATCCGTGATCCTCTTTCTTCAGTGTTTGACACTTTGCTTCCGTTTTCGTCCAAAAACGAGGACAAAGTGTTCAACTTTGTAATTCTCACTTCTCATCAGGGCAAAATCACTTCTGATTTTTCTGAAAGCTCGATGTTGATTTCTAGAGGGACCATCCTCTCTTGATGTTTCCTTACTCCATGTCTATCCTGCTTTACCAGCTCAGTATGGGGGATCGAGTCAGCTCAAATTCTTGAACAAAAATAAGCCGCTTCTCGGGAGGCAACCCTTCTTTTCTTCTTTTTATTTTCTAATAAGTCTAGTGTGTGATTTTATAGCCCAATGTGGGTGCAGCGTTTCTTCTATGGTTTATGTACTGTTTCTTGCAGGATTCCTAAGATCAGGGAGACCGTGCCTTGTTCAATCCCTCCAATCGCCGGTCCTTCGATCTTCTTGCTTATTATTGGAATCCTTAATCATGATCATTGTATATATATTGTGTTTCCGCTTTACACACTTAGACTTTGTGTATGCATTTGTCCTTTTTTCGTTCCGTAAGTGTGGGGTAAAACCATATTTTTTGAACATTGAGGCCAATGGTTCCAAAAAAATGATGAAAATATTAAAGTATAGAAATAAGTAGGCCCGTAGAACTAGGTAGCTTTTGACTTGACCGAGTTTTAAACTCTAGCTTTCTCCTTAGCTTTTTAGACTAAGCGTTTGCTCAACTTTAAAATTTTGCAAAGGACGAAATATGATAGAGTTAAATATAAGTTTGATGCTAAGCGTGGATTAGTTGGATATCTTTAGAGCTCATAGAGGTTAATTGTGGCTTTTTACTCCCACCAGCTTACTAAACGCTATATAATTGTTGAATAAAATAAAGTTGCTTTAGGTTTTTGTGATTCTTAGTTTAAATCACTTCGTAGAGATTCCTTCTGGTGAAAGTAAGGTACACATCGAGGTTTTGTCAGTGTTGTGGGGAAATAGACTCCTGGACCATGGTCGGCTCGCATACCGATGTGACAGTCGTTTAAAGGGTGGAGGAAAGAATAATAATAAAAACTGTGGGCTGATAAAAGTTTGCTGCATCTTGCCGGCTCACAACCGATGTTGCAGCCTTCAAAATAAGGCACATAGTTATAATAATCCGAGACTGATAAAAGTTTGCTGCATCTTGCCGGCTCACAACCGATGTTGCAGCCTTCTAAAAGGTCGAGGAAATTACCGAGGTTGAAATATGTTTGCTGCATCTTGCCGGCTCACAACCGATGTTGCAGCCTTCTAAAGGACCAAGGTTTAATAATGTTGCAATAATAATAAGTAAAAAGCCAAATTTTGACTCCAAGGTTATCTAAATAAATCCTCCATCTCTGGACTCATAGTTGAGTTATTGCGGATGAAATAAAAAGGATAACCCCTAAATCATGTGAAATTAGAACCTTAATGTGGACCTTATTCTCACCATATCGTCTCTTTAGGAAATGATTTCAAACTAATTATGGTCTAAACCGGGTTTACTTTATATTAATAAGGACATAATTTATTTGTCATCAATAAAAATAATAATAAAATACTTAGAGGATTTAGGAATAATGGGAGCGAAAAGTTAAGTTTATACTTACACAATTAGCATTTATGAGTAGTGTTAGCATCTTATCTTATATTTGGCTGTGATTTCGTTTTAAGCTTAGTTTGGGGATTGTAAAAAATCAAGGATGACGAACTCCCGTTCTTAAAGCCTTTTAAATAATGTTATTTAATTCTTATCTTAGTTTTTATTATTATTAAATAAGTGGTTAAAACGGGGGCGCTTTCGAAATAAATAATTTTTAAACCTTTTAATGGACCTTTTATGTTCTTGTTTGATTGTGAGGGGTCATAGGTTAAAAGGGGATTTAATTATTTATTTTCGGGCGTGTTTTATTTACATTGCGTGTGGGACCAGCAATGGCTTAGTGTGGGGGAATTTTGATATGTGCTAAAACACACATCATTTGTACCCCGGAAAATGCTAATAAACGGACTAAAACACTAAAATATGGATAAATATGTTGCAAATATGTTTGTATTGTGTTTTTATGTCTTACAGGTACAAAGGATTGAAAACAAAGCAAAAACGGTAATTTTCGGGTGACTTTCGACGACGTTTTTACGTTTATCGAGGCTCAAACGAAGTCGTTAATATTCCTCGATCACACCATTGGAAAGAGCACGAAATTACGAGTCCAACGGTACCGGCCATTCTATCTTGAACCTTTTTATTTTGAACCTTTTCACCATTTTAAACCCTTCTTTATTAAATATTCTGAACCTGGCCAATAATGGGTTAAATAAAATATAATGCGTATATATAACAAGACCACTGCCTAGTGCAGTTGGTCTTGTGGCTTGATTTAAATTTACACCCGAGAGGTCCCTTATTCGATTCTAGCAGGAGGGTATTATCCCCTCTACGCCACTTCAGCAGCCACGTCAGCTGCCACGTGGCGCCACGTGTTGCCACGTGGTACCACTTGGCTGCCATGTGGCAACGGTGGCCACCATTTGACCCGACCATTGACTGGCGTTTAACCGTCGTTGACCGATGGTCCGGCGGTGGTTGACCGGTGGTGGTTGACCGGTGGTCCGCCAAGGTTGACCGTCGTTGACCACCGTTGATCGCTGCCGTTGACCACCGTTGACCGGTGGTGGTTCCGGTGACGTCTGGCAGGCCACATGGCACCATTTAGGAGGTGACACGTGGCCACCTAATGATTAGAGTACGAGGTACTGTTCATAAGATTGCATGTACGAGGTTTCTAGAAGGCTATGTGGCATGCTCTCATTGGTGGATCCAACTGTCAAAAGTTAGCGTACGAGGTACGCTGAAGGATAACGTGTTTGGGGCGAAAAGACGAAAATACCTCCCATCTTTGTGCTATAACGCGTCAGAATGGCCTGAAAGGACGAAGATACCCCTCCCACTTGGTGACTATATAATCACAGCAGCTGTATTCATTTGGGGTGTTAGATTTAGTAGGTATTTTCATATAGTATTTGTAGTGTAGTTTTAGGAGTAGAATAGTTTAGCTTATTTTAGCTTATTATTGTAAAAGCTTTTTAGCTTATTCTAAACTTATTGTATTGGCTTATTTTTCATGAATGAAGATGTTGATTTTAAGGTTGGTTTTTATTAATCCTTATTTACTTTTTTACTTTTCTTTATGCTTATTCTTCTACTTATTTTCTTTTGCTTATTTCCAAATAAGCTCATGCTTATAGTTTATTTTTGGATCCGATCTCTTAAGCTTATATTGTAATAAGATTCTTTAATAGCTTATTTAGACTAGCTTATTTTATATTGTTTTTGATTTAGAGCTTTTCGAGTGAGCTTATTTTAGCTTATTTTCGATTGCTTATTTTTCTAGCTTATTGTTTTTAGATCTAATCCTTAAATATACCCGTCTCTTGTTCACTTGATTGAACACCTTGGTTTCGGGCGGATTAGATCTAAAAATAATAGATCTTGTATTTTTAGTTTATTTTCTAGCATAAAGTTTGTTGCTTTTTAGTTTTAGCTTATTGTCTTTAGAATAAAATCTAGCTTATTTTGTCTTAGTAGCTTATTATTATCTTGTTCATCTTAACTCTTGTTTGTTTTAATGTTGATAAAATCTATCCAACACTTAGGCGAGAAGCTTATGGGTCTTATAAGCTTATTTTACTATTAAAGTTTAAAGCTTTTTAGTTTTTAAGGCTATTTAGTATATAAAGTTTGTAACTTTATTAACTAAGTTGTCATAAAAATTAATAAAGTTTTAATCTTTAGTGTTTAATTAAGTTTATAAGATCGGGTGGTTTAAATTCGTCTCTATTTTCTTCAATCGGGTTTTTCTTTCTTTTCCTTTTCTCTTATTAGTAGTTGTAGCTTATTATTTAGTTTAAAAATGTTTGCTTTGTTGATTAGTGTTAGTTTTATTAATTTGTGTAGTGAGTAGATTTTTATATATGCTTGCTAAGTGTTAAATTGTTTAGTGAATTAAGTGTGATTAGTAAAGAGGAGAAAAATATTGATTAGTGATTTTTATATTACTTAAATTATTGTTTTGGTTATTCGAGCGGGAAAAAGCCGTAAGAATAAT
>BQNB010091473.1:0-26870 GCA_026074375.1 Tanacetum coccineum
ACAAAAACAGGCATATTTATGGCATTTTATGTGCGTTTTTGGTCGTTTAGGGTCGATTTTAAAGGTAAAAGGTATGTGTAATTACACACATACCAATATGCCACCCCGAAGAGGCCTCATTATGAAACTCCCTAGTAATATAGTACTTTGATAACTACATATAATTCTATATAGCTCAATCACCAACTAATGATTTTGGTAAAATTGTGTTTAATAAGTTAAAACGTTTATATTTACCGTTTTAGTAAAACTAGCATAACTTTTGCGTTTTAAGCCCGATTCTCGCGTTTCTTATGCCCATCTTTTCGTATTAAGACGGGTTATCGATATTTGACATTTTCATAAATTTTGTCCCCTGATGAACAGTAACTTTTACTGTTCATAACAGACATGAGTTTTATATAATTCGTATTTGTTGTCGTAAAACCCGTAAATGTCGTATTTTATTCGTTATAGCTCCGTTTTTAATGATTCTTTCGAGGACGTTCTCATATTTGAAAGTTCTATATATTTATGAGGTTTATAAAAATATAACTTTCTGTCATGAATAGTAACTTTTATAAAAATAGTTTTATAAAAGTATTAATTGTCGTAAACTCGCGAAATTCATAACTCGTTCGTTATTAATCGAAAAATTGCGATTCTTATCATTTTGGAATCCTAAAAATGTGTATTATTTATTAAAAATATCAACACTTGCTGTTTATAATTTTTATAAAAATGTTTTTATAAAAATTTACTTACGACTTCGTTTATTAACGTATAACTCGTTTTTAACGTAACTTTTTCGTTATTAATCCGTTTAACAAGTTTCTTACCTTTTCGGAATCGTCGTGAAATGTATTATCTTATAAAAATATAAAATAAGTATATTTTTATAGCACTTTGGGACAGAATGTTTAACTAACATTCTTAAGTTCATTTTTGGCTTTGTTTTTATATTTTACCACTTTATACTTTTTACTACAAGTCTTATACTTTATATATATCATATATCATATGTATATTATGTCCATAATCCCATCAAAGTCATTTTGTCCAAGATCATCAAGATCACGAGTTATTATCTTTACATGAAATCATAAACTTTCTTACGTAACTTTTAATTACAAGTTTACATATGAACTTTTTATACTTAAACCAAGATTGTACAAGACTTATATATCCTTTATTTCATGATATTACCAATATCATAATATGTGAAAAAGTGTACAAAATCATAATCACAAGAAAAATTATATTTTTCATGTTCAAAAGTATTCCTAATGGTGATTTCACTAAATAGGATATCATATATATAAAAACTCATAAACTAAGAACATAAAGGTTTAAGGTAGACCTTATGATGAATGATGATGATGAGAAACAAATGCTAAACCCGTGTTTAGTCTTAAAACCAAAGCTTGCACTTAAGAAAACCCTAGTTTTCTCAAGAAAACCCTAATCTTGCTTTTGCTTGATTAATACTTGAAAAAGGTTAGCCAATGCTTGGGATCACCTTAGAATAACTTATAATGGATGTGTATAAGTGTGTATGGGTTGTATAAAAATTGCTATGGATTTGGTAGAGTGCTTGCAAATTGCCGAAGCATATAGAGTGAGTAAAAGGGAGTATTGTTTTGATTTTTGCTAAGTGTTAATGTGTGTAAGTGTTATACTCTTATATATAGATGTAATCATGGTGCAAGGTATGGTCCAAGAGTCAAGGCATGGTGTAAGTAATGGTCTTGGTCAAGGTATGGGAAGTATGGAGTTGTCATAATGAGGTATGGTGTGCCATAAAGAGGTATGGTGTCACTTTGACCAAAGGAAGTGTTTTGTTATATTTCTTGTACACAATGCAAGATTTTCGGTAATACATAAGATGTGGATGATATATTTTGTGACTTTTATGTATTGGGTATAAAAGTGGGTATTTGTTGAAGCGTAGAAAAGTTTTTGTGGTTCCGGGAGTGCCTAAACGTAATTTATCGCGAAACGTATACACTTTACGTATCCGATAAAAATAGAATGAACAAAGTTAATAATTATCCTCAAAATAATTATATAACCCTTGCTTGATGTAAACATTTAATTGTTTGGTGCCCGATTACATTGAACGCTAATTTTTAGCCTACGCGATTTAAACTTAATTCATGAAATTACAAGCAAACGCGTACGACACTAAAAATAAATAGCATATTTATCGACGTCGCCAAAGACTTGAAAACACAGGGTGTTATAGGTTAGTGATAAACAACATATATGGACGAAAGTGTCTTTGTCACTTCATCGAATACGGTTGTAATAAGTACGGTTTCCAGTTAATCAGTATAAATACTGCCTGTGATTAGGTAGAATTCTGAAGAATCTCCTTGTTAGGGTTTCACAGCTGCACTAGTCGTTTTCATTACCAGAGAGTCTCAAAGCAGACAACACGGTATGAGTAAACCTATAAGACAAAGTCTCACCAATTGAATCAAAAATTGATTTGAAAATCAATCGACGTGTCACTTGCTAAAGTGATTTTGCGACACATCGATAGTTTTATGTATTTCAAAATTCATCAATCATCAATTCATATTCTGGACCGAATCGATATCCAATGTCACAAGTTTGATCCATATAGGATCCATAAGTCACCTACCGCAGAGCTTGTTTGATGTTGGCTTTGGAAGGATTTCCATCGTCATTGTGAATACTTAAGTATCACTCTGATGTTCTGGCAATATCACAAGGATAATGCGTAGGACTCTTAAGATATTACTTGTTTTCACAGTGTGTGAGCAACAAATATATTGAAATTGTATCCTACTGATATTTATTGATGATCTCATTATGGCTCTAGACTCAAAAGTGCACTTTAGTTTTAGTAATCGGAGGCTGGAGCAGACTGCCACCTTTTCAATACCAACTAACTCGGAGTGAGAAAGTCGATAGAAATACGTGTAATCTCTATGAGAAATGAAACAAGAGTCTTTTGAGAGACCTTGAGTGGCTAGGGAGGGTTATGCATTGCATCACTGGGTCCATGATAACTATCTTTAATACCAGACAACAGCTTAGTGTTTCTGATAGCATATGTATTGACCCGGTTTCTACCTAAGTGTAAGAAGGGCTTCTTTCTTTTCACCCTTTATATTAACTTTTCTTTTTCATTCTTCAACCCCTTCAATGCTTACCAAGACTTCATCACTAACACCTTGTTGGGTTTGTTCTACAATTTTTGGTACTACCATCTCTGAACGACTATTTTCTTTTTGTATAACTTGTAAGGGTTTCCATATATCTGTCTCTCGGGAGGGAATGAAATGTGCGGAAATGTTGTATAAGGAAACGACAATGACTGATAGTGTTTTGTTTGTGGTTTTGGGTAGTTATGTAAGGATTCCATTGTTATTCTACTCCACTTCCAATTGGAATCTCTGGTTGTTACCAGTAAGACCGGAGGCTTTGACATTCTGCTTTACTCTAGAGCATGTTAAACATTTTTTGCCAAATATTCAGCGATGATTGCCTTATGTTAGGCCACCAATAGAGTTATTTAGACTTCCTGAGTATATTTTGTCAGGAACCCTGGGTGAATGGAATACTTTGATTTATGGGACTCATGCATGATTAAGTCTCTTAGATTACCAAAAAGTGTAACCAGCCTCGGTTTTAATACAACGAGTTCCATCAGGACATATTTCAAATGCTTTGTCCATTCCTCATAAGTTTTCAACCTTGATGTCTTCTTCCTTGAGTGCTTCATTTTGGGCTTGAAGGATTTATAATGGTAATTTTGGATGAATGGTCATAACTAATGATCTAACTCAGAGTGGGTTTGATCGTTCCCTCAGCTTTAAGGCATTGCTAACGACATTTGCCTTTCCAGGTGGTAGCGAATTTCACATCGTAATTTTTTGCAAGCAATTTAGCCAACGGAGTCTTCAAAACAAAAGGCGTTATTCTGTTTAACTCTTTTTATTAAGAATATCTGCTAATGACTATTATGATCAGTGAACATTGTAACATTTGGTGCCATACCATATAGTGTCTTAAATTTTAAAGAGGGAACAATATGCTCCTAATTCGGAGATCATGAAATGGTATAGTTTTCTTTCATTTAGGCTTAATGGGTTGGGATGCATATGCAATAACCTCTCTCTGGTGCATTAACACCGTTCCAGACCTTGATGGGATGCATCACAGTAAATTTAAACAACAAAATCATCATTTCCTTCTGGTAATGCTAAGATTGGAGCTTCACATAGCTTCTGTTTAAGTAGTTGAAAAGCTGTCTCTTGGTCTTCGCCCCAGATATACTTCTTGTTTTTCTGGGTTAATTCAGTCAAAGACTTTGCAATCTTCAAGAAATCTTTGATAAATCTCCGATAATAACTGGAAAGTCCTAAGAATTGACGTATTTATGTGGGTGTAGTTGGAGATGTCCAATTCTTAACTGCTTTAATTTTAGCAGGGTCAACATAAAGTCCTTGACAATCAATTAAGTGTCTAAGAAATTGCACGATACGAATCCAAAAATCACACTTGGAGAATTTGGCATACAACTTCTCTTTCTTGAGTAATTCTAGGATTATTCTCAGATGATTTGCTTGCTCTTCTTTGTTACGGGAGTAGATAAGAATATCATCGATGAACACTATTATGAGTTTGTCCAAGTATGGTTTACACACACGGTTCATGAGATCCATGAATACAACAGGTGTGTTAGTTAAACCAAATGGCATCACTTGAAATTCATAATGTCCGTATCTTGTTCTGAAAGTAGTCTTGGGAATATCTTCATCCTTGACTCTTAGTTGATGATAGCCTGATCTTAAGTTAATCTTCGAGTAGACACTCGAACCTTGAAGTTGGTTAAATAAGTCATCAATCCTGGGTAATGGGTAACGATTCTTTACGGTAAGTTTATTTAACTCTCGGTAATCGATACACACTCTGAAAGATCCGTCTTTCTTTTTGACAAACAAGACAGGAGCTCCCCAAGGCGAAGTACTTGGTAGAATAAAACCTCGATCTGATAATTCTTGAAGTTGGTTAGATAGTTCCTGCATTTCTGAAGGAGCTAATCTATAGGGTGCTCGGGCTACAGGTGATGTTCTTGGAATTAAATCAATTTGGAATTCTACTTGGCGAACGGGAGGAATGCCAGGTAGATCTTTAGGAAAAACTTCTTGGAATTCTCTGACTACTGGGATATCTTCTAGTCTTTTCTCGTCTGACTTCTTTTCCATTACTTGGATTACGAAAACTTAACAACCTCGGGATATATATCTTTTAGTTTTTATACAGGATATGAGACTTAGTCGGGTTTTACTTTGGTCACCTCGGATGATCAAATTTTCACCGTTGATTAGGATATGGACGACTTTCTCGTCACAGATAATTCTAGCATGATACATGGATAACCAATCCATACCAATGACGATGTTGAAACTACCGAGTTTGATTGGCATAAGATCAATTTCAAAAGGTTGGTTTAACAAAGTCGGGGTGCAACCCTGAATAATGGTGTTTATGCTTACTAGGTTTTCGTCAGCCATTTCGATATTGTAAAAGGTATCTATTGTAATGGGTGGAATATTTAGCATTGAGGCAAGAGATATGGATATGAAGCTTTTATCGACTCTAGAATTAAATAATACTCTAGCTAGATGTTGGTTTAGAAGGAACATACCTGTGACTAAATTCGGGTCTTGGTGAGCATTCCTATCCCTCGGCATGTAGGCTCTTCCCTAGGCATTGTTGTTAGTGGTCTTTCGGCACTGATTTGCATAATGCCCTTTCTCTCCACAGGTATAACAAGTAACTGTCACTGGTAGCAGATTACTTCCAATGGCTGGCCCTTTGTTTCTATAGTTCTTGGTCAGATGACCAACCTTGTTGCAAGTATTACACTTAACAGTTGGAGTAACAGCATAAGACCTGAAGGTTTCCTGCCTTCTGTTCTATTATGGTTGGTGATTATTGTAGCGGTTGTTGGTGTTGGTGTTACGATAGTTATTGTTGTTGAAAGTTCTTCTGTCGTTAAACTTTCTTTTGTGATCACTTGATACTTGCATCGGAGTGTGTTTTGTTACCTGATCCATTAGCCTTTGGGCTATGTTAATGGCTTCCTTTAGAGTTTGAGGTTCATATGTGGTGACATTCCCTTCAATACTTCGAGGCAATCCCCTGATGAAAACTTCCATCATTTTTTAGAATCTTCTCACATATGCCTTGAGATCATTCCCCTTTACAGTAAGATGGTAAACTTCATCTTACATCTTCTGGACCTCAGTTCGGGGATAGTACTTCTTTATCAAAAGCTTCTTGAATTCAACCCAGGTAATCTTATAAGCTTCTTCTATCCCAATAGGTTGAGCAAAAGAATTCCACCAGGATAGAGCTTCTTTAGTTAAAGTACCAGTAGCAAACTTCACCTTGCAGTCTTCGGTACAGTGGCTACAGGAAAACACTGATTCAGTTCACTCAAACCAGCAGATAAGTCCAACAGCTCCTTCTGAACCTTTGAAGTTGATTGGTTGGAAGCTCATGAACTCTTTATAGTTACACTTTCTTGCTACATGAGCTTCTCTTTCTCCGGTGTTCCTATTGGTATTGTTATCATTTGCCATTGTTGCAGCTTGTGCTTCTAGAGCAGCAGTAACACTGTCAGCAACTAGTTTCCTGATGGCAGTTTAAGTCATGGCTGGTGCTTCAGATGTTGACATCCTTTTGGGAGGCATTCTATCAACATAAGACAACACGTAATTATAATGATATCACAAGTCTTAAAATGAAGTGCTTATTTTTGAACTTTAAGCATTTTTAACAATAGTGATATTGAAATTATAGATAATTATTTGATATGGATTCTAACAAGCATATGATTAATTAGAAGTCACGGTATGATTCATAATGATGATGATGGAGATAATGATGCATATTATTAAAATTTCTCGTATATCGTTATCTCCAGGTTTGGATATAGGATGAATAATATAAATTGGTAATATGAAACAACAAGGTATAACGGGATCACCATAGTATTATATCATGAACAACTTACGTTTATACTGTACATAGTCAAATTTTGACAAGTGTTGTTATTTATACCACACATCCCGTGGCTAGGTTAAAACTTATAGCTAGTATCTAATCTAGTAGTTTGATGGTCCTTCCTGGTTGTTCTTGTGTTCATAGATTGTATCTAAAAGACTTTCCTTATCTACTTGGTGACGAACCTGGATATCTTCGATGATTTGTTCTAGATTAGCAATCCTGAAACGAGCCAGAGCAATCTTGTTGTTATTTCCCATTTGCTTTCTTTGAAGTTTAGCAATTTGAGTATGGGACTCTCGGAGTTCAGCTTCCAGATTGTCAAAATCTTATTGTATGATCACCTGACCATTTCTGAGACCTTCTATTTTGTATTCTATGTGCTCAATGCGGTCGAGAGAGAGTTCATCTAGGTGATTCAAAATTTCCTCAATTTGCTCCTCGTGACGTTTCAGACTTGTCTTACGAGAGCTTTCTCCTATCTGAAATGCTTGAGGTAGGTCAGAAGTAGAGGAAGATGATCGGTCACAGCCTCGTTTCTTAAGTGGCAAAAGTATATCAAGTGAAAGTAACGACCTCGTCACGCAACCTAGGGTAATATGTCAAGTCTTAGTGTGATGGTTTATGTTTTAAAACTTCATAAAGTTTAACGTATTACTTTGATTTATTAATTTATGGAAATATTGTATCACTGTTCGGGCTATCATAATCCAGAGGCCATGTAGTATCGTTTGAGGAGTCAGGGCATTTTAAATCATAAACCCAGCAAACTCGTCAAAACAAATACCCAAATGGAACCCCTCATATGAAATTCCCTAGTAATGTGATACGATAAGATTTTTAAGTTTCTTCAAAAGCTAGTCGATGATACATTACGTTAATTATATAACGTAATTGTATTATAATGCGTCGATCGTTGATTAATAGCGATAAATGTATCGGGTTTTAATAAAATCGAGTCTTATAATATTAATATAAATTTTTATAATTTATATAAAAATATTATATTTTATATTTTTAAGTTTGCAAAAATGGCAATAAATACCCTTTACTTATAAACTTTTACAAATTTAGTCCTTTATATATAAGGTATATGTAATTTAAACCTTTAACTTTGAAACTTGGCAAGATAGGTCTTTATAGTTATATCTTTGAAATAATGACATTTTCAGCCCTTCTAGTTATAAATTTCAGAAAGTTACGATATATACCCCTATGCATGAAAATATTTGCAAATCAAGTCCAAAATTTATAATTTTGATATTTTTTAAATCCAAAAGATTTTTACAGGTCATGGCTTATTAGAATAAGCTAAAATAAGATGTTCTAACTTAAAAAAAGTTTAGAAAAAGGATTCGTTAGCTAGAAAATCAAAACGGGTCATTTTTAGGGTTTTAACCAAAAACGCACGGGTTTGTGGTTCAAGGGATCAAACAAGAGTTTATATAGAATCTAACAAGGCTAATAAAAGTTCTAAAACAGATTATGAGCTTATGGAATGAGGTTTTGAGCTTACTTGAGCTAAAATGGGTCGAAATGGGTTGTTTGAGTTCGTACGCCTAGAAACGACTTCAAGGGTTTCTTTTTCTTGATTGTTGGCTTCTATTATGATCTTAGGGCTTCACTTCTCTCCTAAGACATGGCTAGATCACAACCTTGAGAGTGTTTTGAGTTTAGATGATGAGATATGAACATATGTATGTATGCGTGTGTATTTATAGTGTAGGAGAGAATTGGAGGCCAAGTTTGAGTAAAGTAGGGATCAAGTAGAGTGGAGTGGTGGCCAAGGGTTAGATAGGGTGAGTGTTGGGAGCTAGGAGGGTAGCTATGCAAGGTGTAAGGGTGCATGAGGGTTCGGTTATTAAGGGGGTGACGAGGGGGGTGTTTGCTTGGTAACCAAGTTGTTGTAGCAAACAAAGTTAGGCAAAGGAGGTGAGAGTAAGGTGTTTAACCAAGCTACTAGGTAGGGTGGTGAATAAGGTGGAAGGGTGCTAGCTTGGTTTAAAATGGGTTAAAAAGAAATAAAGGGGTATCGGGTTTGGTTTGGTTTTGGGTTAGGGTTTTAGTATTTAGGACGTGGATTAGGGTTAGGATTAAGGATAATTTAGGGTTTAGGATTAAGGTTTAGTGTTAGGATTAGGGTTTAGGTTTAAGGTTTAGGTTTTAAAATGAAATTAGGGTTTTAAAATTAGTTTAGGGTTTCATTTAGGGTTTTAGGTTTTAGGACGTGGATTAGGGTAATTAGGGTTTGAATGTTCTGCAATAGGGGCTTGTAAGTTGTGTTTAATTAGTGGTAAGAAACTAGAAGAAAAATGGTGGTAAAATGAACTTATTTGAATCTGTGCTTTAATGATTTGTACATTGTGCTTATACGTTGTTGTCCTGTAATATGGTTTTAGAGGGGAGAAATGATTCAAATATTATGCTTGATAACTTGTACACATGCCTTGGAATACTTGTTCATTTTTTTTTTTTCATTTTTATATGTATACATTTCATATAATTAGGGTTTGATATAAACGTTTAACGTTTAAAGTTCATTTTGAAATAACATTGTAAATGATGTGTTAAATAGGTAATGTACTTGGTAAAAATAATATTAGGATATAGACTTGACATATTAGGATGTTTACATGATATAAACATAGATATAGATGACATTGGTAGAGGTTGCATGAGCTCGTTTACTTTAGTTATGTAAACCACATTACATAATGGAATAAAGCGAAAAATTTCCATGTAAAAAGGTGGTATATATAATAGATGAATATTACAGTGCATCTAATTTAATAGATGGATAATTATAGTGATGAAAATTATGGGTTGTTATAGCAGAGCTCCAAGAAATCAAGACAAAAAGAAGGAAAGCTCAAGAAGGAGTGTGCCTGTGGAAACATCTACTTCCATAGCTTTGGTGTCATGTGATAGTCTTGGTGGATATGACTGGAGTGATCAAGTAGAGGAAGGGCCTAATTATGCACTCATGGATTACTTATCTTCAAGTTCTGACTCAGAGGTATCTAATGATTCAAATTGTTCAAAATCTTGTAATAGGAACTGTTTTAAATTAATTAAATCTCACAAAATGTATACAACTATTAAGAGATTTAGAGAATATAGTTTTAATGGTTTTAGGTTATAAAACAGGTTTAGAATTAGTGGAAGAAAAACTTGAATTTTATAAAAAGAATGAGTCTGTTTATGTAGAAAAGATTAATGGATTAAAATGGGATATTCAAGTAGGCGAAATAACTATTTGTGAGCATAGGAAGAAGCTTGAAACACTTCAAAAAGAAAAAGAAAGCATTTAATTTAATGTAGATAAATTTGAAAATGCATCTGAAAGTTTAAACAAGCTCATAGAGTGTCAGATTGTTGATAATTGCAAGAAAGGTTTAGGCTATGAAAAATATAATGCAGTTCCACCTCCATACACATGAAATTTCATGCCTCCAACACCTGATTTGTCTTTTACTAGTTTAGATGAGTTTGCTAATAAGCCTGTAGTTGAGAACATAAAGTCTGATGAAGAAGTGTCTAAGATAGTTAGGAATAATAGTGATGCCCTAATTATTGAAGAATAGGTGTCAGATAGTGAGGAAGAAAATGTGTCTCTGCCTAAAACTAAGAAGAAAACAGTTAAGCCTAGTATTGCTAAGATAGAGTTTGTCAAACCTAATCAACAAGAGAAAACTACTAGGAAAAGTGTTAAACAAGCTGAGAAACGTAGGCAAAACACTCACAGTCCAAAAGGCAATCAAATAAATTGGAACAATATGATGTCTCAAAGACTAGGAAGCAATTTTGAGATGTTTAATAAGGCCTGTTATGTGTGTGGAAGCTTTGATCATTTGCAGGTTGATTGTCATTACCATAAAAAATAGTTTCAAAATCAATGGATGGTAAAACCTGTTTGGAACAATGCTCAAAGGGTGAATCATCAAAATTTTGCTAAAAAGACTCACCCTTATGCTAAAAAGAACATGGTTCCAAGAGCAGTACTAATGAAGTCTGACTTAGTATCAATTAATACTGCTAGACAAAATATTTCAAAAACAACAGTATCAGTTAATACAGCTAGACAAGTTAATAATGCTCATTCAAAAACAACAGTGAATGCTGCTAGACCAATGTCATATCTTTCTAAAACAACACATTCAACTGTTAAGAGGCCCATTAATAATAACACAACATTTAAAAACAGTAATATTAATCAGAGGGTTAATACTGTTAAGGATAAAAATGCTAATGCTGCTAGGCCAAAAATAGTAGTTAATACTGCTAGGTCAAAAGCAGTAGTTAATGTTGTTCAGGAAAATAATGTTAATGTTGTTAAGGCCTCAGCTTGTTTGATTTGAAACCAAAGACTAAAGTTTTAGACCATGTTTCTAAACACAACAGTGCATTAACCATCCTAAAAAGGTTTGATTATATTGATGCACAAGGCAGATCCAAGTCAGTGATGGCTTGGGTCCCCAAAAGAAACTGATTTTCTTATCTAATGTGCAGGGCAATCCACAAATGGATTTACAGGATCAAGGAGTGATTAATAGTGGATGCTTAAGGCACATGATAGGGAACATGTCCTATCTTACAGACTATGAAAAGATAGATGGAGGATATGTTTCTTTTAGAGGGAACCCCAAAGAAGGGAAAATCACAGGAAAATGTACCATTAAAACTGGTAATTTAGATTTTGAAAATATGTATTTTGTGAGAGATTTAAAATTTAATCTCATTAGTGTCTCATAAATGTGTGATAAAAAGAATAGCGTTCTTTTTAATGACACTGAATGTATTGTTTTATCTCCAAACTTTAAGTTAATTGATGAAAGTCAAGTTTTACTTAGAGTTCCTAGAAAGAACAATATGTATAGTGTTGCTTTAAAGAACATAGTTCCTAAAGGAGGTTTAACTTTCCTTCTTGCAAAAGCCACATCTGATGAATCTAAACTTTGGCATAGAAGGCTAGGTCACTTAAATTTTAAAACCATGAATAAATTGGTTAAGGGAAATCTTGTAAGAGGTTTACCTTCTAAAATTTTAGAAAATGATCAAACATGTGTTGCTTGTCAAAAGGGAAAGCAGCACAGAGCCTCTTGTAAGACCAAGATAGAGAACTCAATCAGTGTTCCTTTACACTTGTTGCATATGGACTTGTTTGGTCCAACATTTGTAAAAAGCCTTACGAAGAAAATGTATTGCCTAGTTGTCACATATGATTATAGTAGGTTTACATAGGTTTTCTTTCTAGCTACTAAGGATGAGACTAGTGGCATTCTTAAGTCCTTTATAACTAGGATAGAAAATCTAGTAGATCACAAGGTTAAGGTGATTAGATGTGATAATAGAACTGAGTTCAAGAACCGAGAAATGAATCAGTTTTGTGAAATCAAGGGTATTCTGAGACAATTTAGTGTAGCTAGAACTCCTCAACAAAATGGAGTTGCTGAAAGGAGGAATAGGACACTAATTGAGGCTGCTAGGACTATGCTAGCTAATTTTAAGTTCCCAACTACTTTTTGGGCAGAAGCAATTAATACTGCTTGCTATGTACAGAATAGAGTGTTAGTAGTTAAGCCTTATAACAAGACTCCATATGAACTTTTTCATGGTAGAAAACCAACTTTAAGTTTTTTGAGACCATTTGGGTGTCTTGTTACCATTCTTAATACCATAGATCACTTAGGAAAATTTGATGGTAAGGCTGATGAAGGTTTCTTTGTTGGATACTCTTTGAATAGTAAAGCCTTTAGATTATTCAATAGTAGAACAAGGATAGTGGAAGAAAACTATTGATCCCAATAGAATAGATCTTGTTTAGCTTGTATAAGGCTAAGTTGTATTGAATAAATCCAAAAAAACTATGATAGAAACTTTGATTGTGAATATCAAAGACTATCCGGAATCTAGTCAATGATACTAAGAAGAATTTCAATGAAACAGTAATGAATAAGATTAATAATAAACAGTTTACCAAACTTTCAGCCTCAATATAATAGGAACACTCTTAATAGTGTTAGGGTTACAAAACCTTGAAGCTATGACAATTCTATGAATGACTTGATTTGATACTTTGATACTGATACTGATACTGATACTGATACATAGAATTCTATACCCTAGGTCCTCCTTTTATACACCAAAGAGTCCTAATGAGATTACAATATTTTCCTAAGTTATCATAATCTTCTAAACAAATAACTTATATGTATATTTTACAAAAATATCTCATGCATATCCCACAAGCAATCTTTATCATTTCTCTTAGAACAAAGATTTAAATGCAAAATTCAATGCCCTTCAAGATCTAAATGAGCATTTTAGGGCAGAAAACAAAAAAGTTAAGCAGCATTACAAGGAATTGTATGATTCAATCAAACTAACGCGTGCTAAAACCATTGAAAAGACAACTTATTTGTTAACTGAAATTGAGACCCTAAAGGCTTAGATAAATGGGAAAACGAAATGAGTCACTATGCCTGATCTTGTGAAACCAAAAGTTCTTGCCCCGGGTATGTATGCTATCGATGTTGAACCAATTCCCCCTTGAAATAGGAACAATAGGGAAGTTCATCTAGATTATCTCAGACATCTTAAGGAAAGTGTAGGAATTCTTCGCGAGATTGTTGAAGAGGCCAGGGTTGAAAAACATTAGATATCTCACTTGCATCTGCCTGCCTTTACACTAAACACTCTCAAGAATTGCTTGAATATGTGATTGGTACTTGTCCGAAAGATTTTAATACAAGAGTTAGAAAGATTGCTACTGCCCCTTTAAATAGGAAAAAGTGAGTTACTTTTGTAGAACCAGGTGAAACTTTAACTAATAGCTCACAAACACATGTTGAGCAACAGAAAATGAAAAAGAATAATGAACCTATGATTCCTTCTACAGGAGTAAAAGATGCCACTACAGCTAGCGGGTCAAAGCCTAGGAGCAATACAAAGAAAGATAAGACCTTGCCAGCTAAGAGTGACACGAAGAAAGTAGAAGACCATTCTAGGAATAATAAGTCTAGTGTCAAACAAAAGAATCGTGTTGATTCTAGTATTAGCTATAAGCGTACCGTAATTAATTCGAATTCTAATTATGTCTGCAAAACATGTAACAAATGCTTAATGTACTTTAATCATGATCAATGTGTTGTGAAGTCTTTGAATTTTGTTAAGAAACCCCCTGTCAACAAGGCTTGGAGAGTTAAGCAGGTTAAGCAAGTCTGGCAGGCAACTAGAAAGTTGTTTACCAATGTCGGATTTTAGTGGCAGCCCACTGGAAGGATTTTTTACTTTAGGAGAATAGTGCCCTTTAACTAGGTTTACTAAATCCAAAGTAGTGCCTGTAAAACAACCTAAAGCATTAGTACTAGGGAAATTGTAATAATTGAGAGATTAAGTAACACTTCTCAGAAACCATTAACTAGGTACCAACATAAAAACAAACAGGAAAAGGCAAATTCTGCTGACACTCCCATTATAGTTGTGACACAGTCGATTGATGATTCTGTGAAACTTACTGTTTGTGCTAACCAATAGGACCTCAACAGAAATTGGGGATCTAATATTCCAAACTCTTCATCCTCGTCTATTTTCAAATGCAGGTCGTACAGATCATCCTTTGGTATTTGGATTCAGGCTGCTCAAAACATATGATGGGGAATCGCTCACGGCTCATGAATTTCATGAAAAAGTTCATTGGGACAGTTAGATTCGAGATTGATCATTTTGGTGCTATCATGGGTTAAGGATATTACGTGATTGGTGATAGTGTGATCTCTGGGGTATATTATGTGGAAGGACTTGGACACAATCTCTTTTTTGTAGGGCAATTTTGTGATTTAGACCTTGAAGTTGCATTCAGAAAGCATTCATGTTATGTTAGAACTAAAGATGGTGTGGACTTACTTAAAGGTTCTCGGGGCTCAAATTTGTACACTATCTCTGTTGAAGACATGATGAAGTCCTCTCCCATCTGCTTATTGTCAAAAGCCTCAAAGAACAAATCATGGTTGTGGCATCATCGACTAAACCATTTAAACTTTGGTACCATCAATGATCTTGCTAGAAAAGATTTGGTAAGAGGCTTACCAAGGTTGAAGTTTGAGAAAGACCATCTTTTCTCTGCTTGTCAACTAAGAAACACCATTATAGAAGTTCTACATACCCTTCACATGGATTTATGCGGACCAATACGAGTGCAAAGTATTAATGGGAATAAATATATATTGGTAATCATAGATGACTATTCACAATTCACGTGGGTTAAGTTTTTGAGGTCCAAAGATGAAACTTCAGAGTTCGTCATCAAATTTCTAAAGCAAATACAAGTCGGTCTCAACAAAACTGTCAGATACATCCAAACAGACAATGGCACATAATTTGTTAATCAAGTTCTGAATGAGTACTATAAAAATGTAGGCATATTTCACCAAAAATCTATTTCGAGAACTCCTCAGCAGAACGGCATTGTCGAAAGACAGAATCTGACTCTTGTGGAAGCTGCTCGAACAATGCTGATATTTTCAAAAGCTCTGATGTTTCTATGGGCAGAAGCTGTTGCTATTGCTTGCTACACCCAAAACAAATCCCTAATTCATACTCGTCATAACAAAACTCATACAAGTTTGTGCTTGATAAGAAACATGATCTTAAATTTCTTCGAATTTTTGGTGCTCTTTGTTACCCTACAAATGACAGCGAAGATCTTGGAAAATTAAAAGCAACAGCAGATATTGGAATTTCGTTGGTTATGCTGCGAATAGGAAGTGTTATCGTATCTACAACAAAGAACCCGACGAATCATGGAAACTATTCACGTGCAAAGTACAACCAAAGGATCCTGGCGACATGTCGCCGGGGAAACGTTTTAACACCTTTGACTAAAAAGTCTTACGGAATAAGTGCCACTTCAAATGGATTTTTGTTGTTTAATGGTGTTTCCCCAACGACATGTCGCCGAGGATAAATTCGTCGCCTGTTGTGGTTTTTCTTGTAGTGCATCATACCCCCACATCGTAATGGTGTGGTAAATGTCATTATGCAAATATCTATGCGTGGATGAATTAGAGTATTACTAGTATATATCATAATATCTAAAATAAAGTCTATGTGGTAATTAAGATAATTTATGCAAGCCTTGAAAAAAAGAAGATAATTCATTCAAAATTGCAAAATGTAGCTTAAAATTATACATGAGAAATAAGTTATCAAGCACATTCACAAGTGTGTAAATTAGTGTTAATGCATTGATTTACATATATATAATTGATGACATCAAATAACGTCTACTTTATAGCATCATTTATCCTATGTAATTAACCCATTTTGTTTAATTATTGCAAAGAATTGTTACTTAATCGTTTATATTTGAGAATTGCAGTAATTATGGAGTACTTGGCGAATATTAGGAAAAGGCATGCATTCTAGAGCGTAAACGAAGATATTTTGAAGATTACTATTTTGACAATCAACACACCGTATCCATCAAGGAAGATACGGCGATTCCGTGCTTGCACTCACCAAATACCACAAAGGAAAGAAAATCAATACGTCGTATCCAGGAAAGGCAATACGCCAAATTCAATCTTTATGGGAATAAAATATTCTAGAAGATATCAAACGTGGTCCCTGCTCCAAGAAACTCCAATACCCCGTATCCAAATCCTTGGATACGCCTTATTGACACCGACTCCAGACCCTATAAATACAAAACTCAAAAAAGAGTTTCAAGTATGCTAAATCATATTCTCGATACCTAAACCACAAAAGTTGATTTTCAGAGAAGAAAAAGAGAAGAAGAGTTCTTGTAACGCATTCCAAACCATAGTAGACAACGTGTAATTTCTTATACTTTTGTAATCGTTCAGTTTTTGGTATCATTCGTTAACTCGGTTAGTTTACCTTGGCTAAAAAAATTACTCGTGTATTATTTATGATGTTTGAAGGCTAATACCTTTGGGTATTATATAACACCTCATGTTTTAGGGTCATTTACGACGTCAATAAATTCACTATGTATTTTTAGTATTGTACGCGTTTACTTTTAAATCGTAATCGTTAAGTTAAATCGCGTAAGCTAAAAATTATCGTTCAATGTAAACGGGCATCAAACAATTAAATGTTTACATCAAGCAAGTGTTAAGTAATTATTTTGAGAATAATTATTATCTTTACACATTTTATTTTTATCGGTTACGTAAAGTGTTTACGTTTTACGATAAATTAAGTTTAGGCATTCCTGGAACCACCAAAATAAATCTACGCTTTAACGAATACCTATTTTTATTTCTAATGATCAAAGTTTATAACATTTTACCTATATATATCAAATGGGATGCCCTACTTTAATAGAAATAACCAAGACTTATACATATTCACAAGTATACATTATAAATAAAAGTTACCAACTTATTCTTTCAACAAAATGCAAGTAATACTTACACTTTTTACCAAGACTTTAGCTAGTTAATTTCTTCCTTGAATTCATGGGATAATCTATACACAAGGGAACAAAGAAACACAAGTGATGAACCAAGGCATGGTGCAAGTATGGGATTAATAAGACTTAGTACATGACTAGTCATTTTGACCACTAGTCACCCCTATTTCTCCTATCTTTCTGTCCCCCCTCCCCCCCTTGACCATTTAGTATTTTGGTCTTTGTTATAGCAACTTTGACTAGCTCTTGTACATATAAGTCTTGCATACTAGTGATATCATACACACAACACATTCATTTACCAAAAACAAAATCTATCTATCTTGTTTCCCTCCCCATACCCATGGCTCAACTAAATAACATACCAAATCCATACAAAATTTTAATTGTAACATTTACACACATTCCTACATGATATCTAAGATAACCTAAGGTGATTTGAAGGTTTGGTTTAAGGTTTACAAGGGTTAATTAAGCAAGAAGCAGGATTAGGGTTTATTGGTTTTTAGGGTTTTCAAGACTTGCAATTTAGGGTTTGGTTGCTAAACAAGGGTTTAGCTTTTGTTGTTCATCACCACACATCACCTTAAGGTCATCTAAAACTCTTTATGTCTTTACATTTATCATTTTATGTATATATAAGTTCTATGTAGCAAAATCACCATTTAGGATACTTTTGAACATGTAAAATGGAATTTTACTTGTGATCATTGTTTTGTGAACTTTTACATATGTTATGTAATAATATCATGTTATAATGGGATTATAAGTATTGTATAATGTTGGTTTAAGTATAAAAAGTATATGGATAAACTAGTTAACTAAAAGTTACTTAATGAGTTTATGATTTTATAAGTGTTGTTAAGGACTTGTTAACTTGGACACTTGGACAAACTATGGACTAATAGACATAATAATATGTAAGACATATGGTATAAAGACTTGTGAAAGACTTGTGGTATTTTATCAAGTTGAAAAGTATATAAAACAAGTTATAAAAATGAATATATATATATATATATATATATATATATATATATATATATATATATAAAAATATATATATATATATTATATATATAAAAATAAATATATATATATATATAATATATATATAAGTCTTATAAAAGGGCTGGTTAGTTGATTTAACATTTTTATACAATATTACGTCCTCATACGATTCCAAAAAGGTCCAGAAACTCAAAAAACGGGATTAATAGACGAGGAATGGTACTAGTTTACAAGTTTATGACGTTAATTAACTGTTTATAAAAGATAATTTTTTAAAAACAAGTTATAAAATACTTTTGATATGTAAGGTCGAGCTTCAGTGTCATGAGCTTAGGGAAACGTAATTACATTTTATGATGTTTGCATCTGTTGCATTATCATGGGGAAATCTTGCGGTCCTACATTATACATTTTATAAACCTATGAATTCACTCAACAAAATTTGACGTTTTAAAAGCATGTTTTTTCAGGAGACCAAATCAGTGCACTAGGTGCAAGGGATACATTGGTAGTTTTGATTTGGATGTCATGCATTAAAGATTTTGTCGCATTACATTTTGTATATCTGTTATGGGCTAGAAATCTTTGTATTTTGAACAAGTGAACAAGTGAAGCTTCGGGCTTTTGTAACAAACAATTTGTTAAATCTAATGTATCCATTGTAAACGGCTTTTAATGGTCGTTCTTATATATATATCTTGTGTTGTTGATCTATGAAGTACCACTCCCAACCCATATTCCGCTACAACCCAATTTGGAGGTGTTATAGATTGGTATCAAGAGACAAGGTTATAGAGAACCAGGTCAAATGTTTTTGCTGGACTATAACCGTTTTCAAACATTGCATTCATACAAAGGGATTTTCACGAGACATATATACATACACTACTTGTTGCATTAGTTGGTTAAGACTAGATGCACTTAGGATTGATATACATGTTATGGTATAAATGTATATTACTATAAGAGTCTTATATTAAATACTAATATAAGCTATTTTTGATTTTCAGATACTGTCATGTCAGATTCTAAGGATTCCACGGTTACATACACTGCTGTATCCAGCCTATTTATGGATTTGCCAGATATCGGATCACTGGGAGTTGATGGACCACCCGTGATGCCAGAGGACCCATATGCCTATGTGGTAGCTGCTTTTCAGGCCCCGCCATCTCATGATTATATGCCGGGTCCTGAGTACCCACCTTCACCAGAGTTTGTTCCGGAGCCTGTATACCCGGAGTTCATGCCACCAGAGGATGAGATACATCCATCTAAGGAGCAGCCACTACCTACTGCTGTCTCACCTACTGCTGATTCACCAGGCTATGTTCTTGAGTCAGATCCTAAGGAGGATCCGGAGGAGGATGATGATGTGGACCCTGAGGAGGATCCTGCCGATTATCCTGCCGACAAAGGAGATGATGGCGATGATGAGGATGAGTCATCTGATGATGACGAGGATAAGGATTTTGATATTGAGGAGGATAGGGAGGAGGGGGAGCACCCAGCTCCTGCCGACTCTATAGCTGTTTCTTTACCATCTGTTGATCTGGCCCTATCTGCTGAGGAGACTGAGCCGTTTAAGACCGACAAGTCTGCGGCCACACCACCACCACATCCTGCATACTGGGTTACTACTAGGATATCGATCTGAGATGAGCCACCTACACCATTTTGGTCTGATACGGAGGTTGCCAGACTCCTTGCTATACCAAATCCACCACCATCACCACTTTCCCTATGGTCATCACCATTACCTCAGATTCCTTCTCCACCACTACCCCTGATACTATCACCACTACCAGTATCATCACTAGTACCTGTGTTATCTCTATCACCACCTGCTAGTCCTGTTCGTCTATTGGGCTATCGAGCTGTGATGATCAGGCTGAGAGATGAGGCCGTATCTACTTCCCATTCACTACCATTACCACCACCCATCATACTCTCCCACACCAGATCAGATGCACCATCATCGAGGACACCACCACTTTTACCCATACCGTTACCTACTTCATCACCACCTTTGCATCTACTCTTCACCGACCGTAGAGAAGACAGACCTGAGGTTACCTTACCGCCTCAGAAGAGGTTAGGTATCGCTCTCGGTTCGAGATATGAGGTAGGAGAGAGCTCATCTTCCCCCACTGCTAGACCTCCTAGAGGTTTTAGGGTGGACTATGGTTTTGTTGCTACCATAGACAGGTAGATTATACAGGATCTAGAGAGAGATGTCGGTTATGGGATCACCGACACATGGGATGAGATGCCGATAGACATGCCAGGGGCACCAGTGACTGATGACACAGAGTTGGGTTGACGGATGACAGAGTTTTCCACTAGGGTTAGGCAAGACACATACAAGATCTATACGAGGTTGGATGATGAGCAGTCTAAGTGACAGCTGATGGCTGGTCGGCTTAACATGTTGTATAGGGATAGGCGTGCACATGCTTGTACTGCTAGGCTCATGGAGGCTGAGGCCAGGATGTCTCGAGAGCCTTGGGGATGATCCATGGATGCGAGTGACCTTGCACGTGCAGAGTTTATGTCGTTATGTACTCAGGTGGTAGCACAGCAGGCAGTGATTATAGAGCCACAAGTAGCAGACTACAGGAGACAGGCATCGATTATAGAGATGATGGCGGCAGACTACAGGAGACAAGAGCAGTTTATAGAGGCACTAAAGCTGCTGAAGAGACTTCAGACTCAGATGACAGAGTTTGAGAGGCATCAGGGACCAACTAAAGGTCCTGCACAGCCAGATGCACCAGAGGAGGCTGGTAGTAGTTCCTAGATCATGTTATGGCTAGTTATTTTGTACAGCCTACTAAGGATTACGGGTAACTCCCAGCTAGTATGTCTTTAGGTTGTATATATTCTTTTATCTTGTAACTTAATCGTTGTGATCATTTTGTATCTGAACCAATCATGTATGTTTTACAATTATATATGGAATGGTGGTATTATGTCATGTCTGTAATCGGATTTATTATGAATGAATGTCGATTTAGCTGCACCATTGTTAACTTCAATTTAGTTGTATATTTCACTGTGTGTTGTGATCTCTCTTTACTTATTATGTATATGTCATGTCATGGTTATGATTTTACAAAATCTAACGGGTATTATATTTTCTTGTGATTGAAGAAAATGGCACCAAAAAGAGCCACGATGTCAAACATAGCCCTAGAAATAACCAACACCACATCTATCACTAATGCCCAGCTTCAGGCAATGATTAACCAAGGCGTTAGTGCCGCTTTGGCAGCACGTGATGCTAACAGAAATAATGGCGATGATAGCCATAATTTGGGAGCGGGTGTTAGAAGGACAGAACGAACTGCCCGTGAATGTACTTACACTGACTTTCTCAAATGTCAACCATTAAACTTTAAAGGCACGGAAGGAGTTGCCGGTCTATCTCAATGGTTTGAAAGAATGAAGTCTGTTTTCCACATCAGTAATTGTACAGTTGAGAATCAATTCAAGTTTGCTACTTGCACTCTCCATTCAGTTGCTTTAACATGGTGGAACACCCATGTCAAGACAGTCAGTCATGATATCGCTTATGGTATGCCTTGGAAAATACTCATGAAAATGATGACTGACAAATACTGTCCTCGAAATGAAATCAAGAAACTGGAAATAAAGATTTGGGATCTAAAGGTGAAGGGTACTGACTTGACAAGTTATACCCAACGCTTTTCGGAATTGGCTTTGTTGTGCGGGATGATGTTTCCTGAAGAATTTGATAAAATTGAAAAATATGTCGGTGGCCTTCCCGACATGATTCATGAGAGTATAGTGGTGTCTAAACCAAAGACAATGCAAGATGCAGGTGAAATCGAAACCGAGCTAATGGATAAGAAAATCCGCACATTTGCTGAACGCCAGACAGAGAGTAAAAGGAAGTTCCTCAAGGAACACTCAGAACCAACAACAACAATAGAACAAGAGGCAGAACACTGGCCGGGCCTACACTGCAGGATCTGGTAAGAAGAAGCCATACGGGGGATCTAAACCTTTATGTGCTAAATGCAATTATCACCACGATGGTCCATGTGCTCCTAAATGCCATAAATACAACAAAGTTGGCCATTTTACCCATGACTGTAGGAGTACGGAAAATGCCAATAATGTCCAAATCAGACTACTTGCTATGAGTGTGGAGTTCATGGACATTTTAAGAGGGAATGTCCAAATCTGAAAAACAACAACAGCCGTGGTAACTGAGTTGGAGGTGGCAATGCTCCAGCCAAAGTGTACATGGTAGGGCATGCAGGGACAAACCCAGACTCTAACGTCGTGATGGGTACGTTCCTTCTAAACAACCGCTATGCTTCTATCTTATTCGATACTGGTGTCGATAGGAGTTTTATGTCTACTGCATTTAGCTCCCAAATTGATATCACACCAACTGCATTAGATTACTATTATGACGTTTAACTAGCCGACGGGAGAATAATTGGGTTGAACACTATCCTTAGGGATTGTATATTAAATATCCTGAACCACCACATAGACTTAATGCTTGTAGAACTTGGTAGTTTCGACGCTATAATTGGTATGGATTGGTTGGTAAAGTACCAAGCAATCATTGTATATGTCGAGAAGATCGTTCGTATCCCCTGGGGATTCGTTCACGTTCTCATTTTTCGTGTTTTAAAGCTCATTTCAACTTTATTTTTGTTTTAGTTTTCTTTAAACTTACTTTTTAGTCAATTAGATTCCATTTTAAAAGAAAATTTTAATTTAGGTTTAATTTAAGAAAATTAGGGTTTTTAATTGCCATTTAGGGTTCCCGTTTTGCATTTTTAGTTAAAGTTTGATTTCTCGTTATTTGTTTTCGTGCTTAATTGATTTAATTTTCTTATTTTAAATTGTAGAAGTAGATAATCAAATTAATCTTTGTTTCCAATTCAAATCATTGTCCGAACAACAAATATGGTTTCAATTTCATAAATCGTTGGGGAATAACTACCCGGGAATCATACTTCCCGGTTAATATACGTATTATATTATATATTTTTGAAGATTTTCCTTTTTACCTTTGTCCTCAAGGGTAATTTGGTAATTTTCCATCATATTATATATTTTATAATTACGTGTGTTGCTTTACTATGTATATTCAGGAAACATGAGAGTTTTTGAAACCTAAGGTCCGTGAATCCCGATACTAGTCTCTGTGGGGTGTCAAAAGCCTGGTCACTTAGCCGCAAGGTTGGGATGTGCCGAGACGAAAGTTGCTACATGGGATGATCTCGCCTTCAAATTCATTATTCTTAGGCGGAACGTGAAGCATAGTATGTTGCAAAATGTTGATCCATGGTTGAAATTCAAAATAGCACACTCACTTAAGATATAATAAATGTCGGGAGTAAAAAGTTCACAAGTTGCCGATATGAGTAGTGTTAGCATCTTTACTGATATTTAGCTGTGATTTTTTTTAAGCTTGGTTTAGAGCAAATGAAAAGTCAGGGACGGTGAATTTATCATTTTTGGGGCATTCTTGGATCGAAATGCATCTTGTTCTATGGTCCCTAACAATTATGGAAATAATGAAAGTCGAAATATTATTAGTTTATATATAAAAAAATGAAAAAGTTTTATAAAAATAGGAAAATAGGGTGTTTTATAACTTGTGATTTCTTAATTTTCTCCACAAAAATCTTTGCTACTTTTCAAAGATTTAGTTTGGGGAGGTTTTGAGGTATTTGGTTATAGAGCATATAATATTGCGTGAGGACACGCAATCGCTTAGTTTGGAGAATTTTGATATGTGTGAAAACACATATCTATTTTATATAAAAAATGGCCCTAAAAAGACAAAATTGTGCTTTAAATGCTTGTATATTGCTTGTTTTGTCTTTGTGATTGTGTAGGTACGGATATTGCAAAAATCTCAAGAAATTGGTCAAAACCGGATAAACACGGACACGGGAAAGGAAAGAGAATACAAGAGCCGGAGAATGCTATCAAAGGTCAACAAAAGTCAACTCATGGTCAACAGTGGTGAACCACAAAAAGACAAAACCCAAAAATACCAAATCAGTCCCTCAAAGTTAACCAAATTCATAAAAAGCCCCTAAGCCCTAACGATGTTATCTCTTAACACAATAAGAGATAACACTCGTTATCTTTTTTATAAAACAATCCAAGCCCGAGCCCAAACTTACCCAAGCCCAATTCTTTGATATAAGCCCGAAGTCAAACATATAAAACCCGGGTCAAAGAAAAGGCGCAGGAAAGTAAGTTATTACTATTCCCCGTCTTCAACCTTTTTCCCAAGTCAAATCAAAGGGTAAATACAAATTGACTACGTGGCTTAGTAAATCAAGTACAAAAGGACACCTTGGCAGAGTTACACATCAATAAGCCCTCTTATTGGCCAATACCCAAAAGGGAATGACATGCGTAGATTGAAGAAAACACACGGGGAAAAGGAAATTTGCACTAAAACGTATAGAAAAGAAGCACAAAGGCCTCTGACACACGGATTGCCACGTTGGCAATCCGTGTGATCAAAATCTAATCCAACGATAGAAAGAGAGCATCAAATGATTGAAAGGAATGTATGGTCGAGATTAAGAGGAGGATATAACTGAATCAGAGCCTAGAAGCTTCTCCCAGGCAGTATATATACAAGGGCTCCTCACTCACACGGTATCATCTAGGAGTAGCTTATAGAATTAGCTTATTTAAATTAGCTTTTGTAATCTTTCATTTAAAATGTTTAGCTTAATGTTTGCTTAAATGTAATTTCTTTTTAAGAATAGTACTCAACTTTTTTCATTAATATAATTCGTATTTGTTTTTCTTAAATTTTCCTAAAACTTTGTCTATTAAGCTAGTAATGTTAAATAAGCTCCTAATAAGCTCATACACGCTCTTTGAGTCTCTAAGCTCAAATTGAGCTATTAATAAGCTCTTAATATACTTAAATCTAAAAATCAGCTTAATACCTTGGCTTATTGGATTTTGAGCTTTTTGGAAGATGAGCTAACTATGGAAGAGCTCATAAGGACTTTTACTGGCTTATTCTTAATAAGCCAGAGCTTGTAGACAGCTCAATTGAGCCTTTTATTGCCTTTGTTTAGCTAAGGATTTGTAAGTTTTCTTTTATCTTTCCTGTCTTTAATATTCTAACTTAATAGTTGCTTATTTTCTGCTTATCTTTTGCTTATTGGTGCTTAATTCTATAATTTTGTGCTTATAAAGTATTTTTGATCATCTGTTTTTAAGTCTAATAGAATAGATCTTAGTTTTCATTTTAATTGTCTTTAATCTGTCGAAAAGTAATAAATATTAGCATAGTTAGTAAATTTAAATTTCTAGCTTATTTGCTTATTCATATATGTTTAATGTGGTTGCTATAAGCTGTCTATCATCTGGTTATTAATCTTTGTTCATTAGTTATCATATTTGCTAGTTGAATGAAATCAGTCTTAGTTAAAGGAGTGTTTGGCAAAATAGCATAAGCTATAGTTAATTGTTTGTGGCCTTGTGATCTTTGGTTGTTAAGTTTAAGCTTTCAAATAAGTTTGTTTAAGGTAGTTTTATAAGCTAGGTTAGGAGTTATTTAGGGTTTCATAAGTTAGCTTAGTTTATGTTCAAGTCTGTTAGGTGTAGTTTGCATATTAAGCTCAAATCATTTCTATTAATTGCATTAGGTGTTATTAGTTTTAGTTTTTAGTTTTATTCATGTTAGAATGGTGTCAAAAGTTCTGCATCAGTAGAGTTTTAGTTTTGAATCATTTGCTTGTCAACTGCATCAGATTAGGAAGACAACTTAAGTACAATTTCTAGCTTCATTTTTAGTAGGGTTAAAATAGCATTTAGCTTTTGATTTTCATATTATAAGTAGCTTTTAGGATATATTTTATTAGTTTAGATTTAGTTTTCAAAATTTAGCTTAATTTGTCATATGTTTTTAGCTTTTAAATAAGCATTTTTGTCTTTTCATTTTTCAAAACCAAACTCAGCATAAGCTGAGTAAACTATCTGTTTAGTTAAGCTTTTTCAATAAGCTATAGTTTTCCAAAGTCTTTTCAAAAAGTTTTTTTAAGAAATCTTTAAGCTAGTCTTTTAGAAAAACCAAGTTTCACTTCTTAAAAAGCTTATTTGCTAGCTTAAATAGAAGCTTAAAAGTCTGCCATTAGGGCTGTTTGGTTTAAAATGTCTATAAGTTCTTATTTTGAATTTATAAGCTTATGGCATGTTCTTTGTGCTTATTCTTGTTCATTTAAGCTCTTTAGGTTAGTATTAGCTTAATAGTAGCTTAATTTAGCTTATTGAGAGCTTTTATATTATTAGCTTAAGAAAAACTCAAAAAAAAATAAGTAGTTAATTGTCCTGTAATCTTATAAGCTATTTAACAGCTTATTTAGGG
>BQNB010091474.1:3116-26870 GCA_026074375.1 Tanacetum coccineum
GGATATGTGTTTTCACACATATCAAAATTCCCCAAACTAAGCGATTGCGTGTCCTCACGCAATATTATATGTCTTATAACCAAATATCTCAAAACTTTCCCAAACTAAATCTTTGAAAAGTAGCAACGACTTTTGTGGAGAGAGTTAAGAAATCACAAGTTATAAAACACCCCTATTTCCCATTTTTCTAAAAAAATTTAATAATTTTTTTTATATATTTTATTTAAAGAAGACTTGTTTTTGAAAAATTCAAGTATAAATTTGAACTAAGACTAAAATTTTTGCTATATATTACATAAAAATTTGTTGATTTAAGTTTAAACTCCAAAAACAGCACGTATATTAATCCGGTTAGAAGCTTATGGGAGAAAAAGCAACAAGTTACATACATGAGCTCTTAATATTTCCAAATAATCCTTGTTTAGCATCCTACTCATACTTAACTCTATCATTTTTTGTTTTTCGCAAATTAGCGAACGCTTAGCCTAAAAGTTAAAGAACAAGCTAGAGCTCAACACGCTCGATCGGGTCAAAATTTACTCTTATTCTACCCAGCAAGAAAGTCAAAATTGTGACAAAAACACTTATTTTATTTTTGAAAATTTTTATTTTTTTTTCATATTTTTGAAATTTTTGTGGGAAAACGGGGTACGTGAGAACAACGGGTAAAAGTAGGTAAGATCATATCGAAGATATACTACCCCATACTAAAATCAAACATTGTCCTCAATGTTTCCTAGCCTAAGACTTAAAAATCCCATACTAGAACTCAAAAAGGTCAAATGCATAACTCAAACATGAAGAAAGTATCACACAAATCTTTAGCCGTTTATTAAGTGTGCTAAAAGATAAATGTTAGACGATAATAATCTTTAGGATATTGGATTTCCCCAAACTAATGGCAAGCAAAGGCTAGGAAGCTCGAGTGGACCGGGATAAAACACTAAACACGAGAGTCTTCAGAAAAGTTGGGTGAATCCTGCAAACAATCACAAGTACAAACACAAACACAAAGAACGCAAGAGTACAAGCCTCCTCGCAACACATTAGAAATAAGAAATAAAAATAGAAAATGGATAAGCATGGGATGCCTCCCACGAAGCGCTTTGTTTTTTGGTAACCGAGTCGCATAGCTTGACTCGATCCCTGAATTCATTCGTCCTTATGGAGAGTAAATGGAAGAGAAAATCTCAATCAGGCTTTCATTAATGTTTGAACAGACATTAAAGCACATGAAAGTTCCATTTCGATGAGAAGCCACAGCTCTAAATGGAGATGACAGGGTCATAAATGGTGTCCTCATTTTTGGTGGATGAAAGTAAGGAAGAAACCTCCGGGTAAATGAGAAACGGGAGAAAAGTCCAAGTGATACTTGTGAAGGAATTGTTAACTTTAACATTAATCTTACCTCCCCCCGGGTCAAAACATTCATCCTCATTAAGCTCATCAACATTGTTTATTACTGGTGCATCAGGCTCAATATTGAAGGTTAAACGTTCATGAGTTGGATTTTCGTTAGGCAAGTTGTCAATAATGTCCTCTTTCGAGTCAAAATCACTTTCAATACCTGGTGGTATCGAATCATCTGGTCCGGAAAATATATCGATCTCTTCCCTATTGGGGTTACTATTCTCAATGAAAGTAGTAGATGTAGGAAGAGACTCGATGATCGTATGAAAATTTTCCGGTGATTGGGAAGATGAATTACTACATAGCAACAAAATTCGATTGATGTAATCCTCGTGCTCTCTAACAATTCCTGTAGGAATCGTGATAAGATCACCGGTGAACTCATGGTGAAGAGGATCACTCTTGGGAGAAAAAGTTATCAAAGGTTCATTCTTTGGTTCATTCCTAAGTTGTTGTGGTTCATGATCGAAAATCTCTTTGGGAGAAAGATTATGGGTAGTATCCTCACTAAGCAAACTCTCAAGATATAATACGTCTCCTTCTGAGTCAAAATATCCTTCAATATACGTAGGAACTTCGATAGCTAGAAAGGCATTGATCTCATCATTATCGCCTCCTGGATTGAAACACTCAGCCTCATCATTTGTTTCAAACTCATTCTCTTCGTAAAGTGGATCATTGATGAATCCCTCGAGAATGGAAGCAACGCTTTTCAAAGGAGTAGACTGATCTTCGTGGAGTAGAAGCTCAATGTCGTCTCTTAGAATAAGACTCTCATCTTTGTTAGAATCAGAAAGAGGTGTGACTAGGAAAGTCGACTCATTAAGGTTGGAATCATAAGAATCCTTGCACTTGATATCCTCTAATTCTTCATCAAAAAGAAGGTTATTGAAATTGACATCAAATTCGAAAAGAGGGTTAGAGAAAGTCACAGAATTATCACGTGGAATTTTGATGGAAGAGAAATCATCACATGAAGGTAAAACATTCTTACTATCACTCCTGGATGTTTCCTCAGATTCTCTTGGGATTGGGACAATTTCTTCAGTACTAAAAGTACTACGGTGGTCGTCCCCCATTATGAGAGAATCCTTGGGTTCAATAGACGGTAAAGTGGATGTGATTGCAAAAACTGAAGAAACTTGAGGTGTTTTGTTTGAATGAAAGCTGCTCTCCTTGCAAACAACTCTAAAATTCTTCAAACAAGGTGTGATACGAGATTGGCGTTTAGCCGTCGGCTCTGCGAGATTCTTCACTTCCTGCTTTTCTTTTTCATTGTTGACATCTTCCGATGGAGGCAAGCAAACTAGAGTGGGTTCGTCGGTAAACTCTTTGAAACTATCCTTGCATGCGTCATTAACCATTTTAATTGACTCGTTTTCATGCTTTTGAGGATGTTTTGATGTGCCATTTACATGGCTGGTTCTCAAAAAAGATCTCCCAAGTATGAGAGGAACTCGAGGATCGGCTTCGAAATCGACAACAACAAAGTCGGTAGGAAAATGGAAATTCCCAACTTTGACAAAAATATCTTCAGCGAGTCCTTTAGGACGAGTAATCGATCGGTCCGCTAACTCTAAAGTCATCCGAGTTGGTGTAAGTTCAGGCAGAGAAAGCTTTTTCCAAATAGAAAGAGGCATAAGATTTATGCTTGCGCCAAGATCGGCCAAGGCGTGGCATACATCCATTCCTGGGAAATTACATGGAATAAGAAACTTGCCGGGATCTCCAAGCTTTTCGGGAAGCTTTTTGAGAAGCATCGCCGAGCAATTCTCGTTCAATGGTATCTTAGCTAACTCAAGCAACTTTTCCTTATTCATGAGCAAACTCTTAATCGTAGGAGCAAATCTTGGCATCAAAAGTAAAGCATCCGCGAAACTAATGTCGAAGCGCAAATCTTGAAAGATTTGGAAGATCTTCTCCATTTGATTCGAAGCTTTGTCACGGGACTTTTGATCATCACGTCGTGAAGGATATGGAATATTTGGCTTAGGTAAACTCTTCGGAATATCGGATTCCGGAATGGGAGTGGTTTTAGGCAAAGTCTTCGGAACATCGGGTTCCAGAATAGAAATGGGGATAACCGGAGGTGGGATTTGAGCGGTACTTCCTTGGAAATTTGTTTGCTCTTTATCCGTTGTCTCCTCGGTTTCTCGTTCCACTACCTTTTTAGGAGAAGGATTAGTAGGAATCGAGGGTCCCTCGTAAGCAACACCACTTCGAGTAGTGATCGCTTTCATCTCACCCTTCGGGTTTGGAATGGTATTACTCGGAAGAGTACCCGAAGTTGAGGCTTGGTTTTGAAACAATCCACAAATCATGTTTTGCAAATTATTTTGAAAAGTGGTTTGTTGATTCATCATGACGGCTTGTTGAGATTTTATCGTGTTTTGAATTTCATTCTTAAGGTCTCCTTTCAACGAGTTGATTTGATTTTGCATGTTCCTTAACAAGCTGGTGGGAACAAAATTAACAAAAGCTTCTAGTAGCTGAAACTCACTAAAAGCTCCCAATAAGACTTATTTTTAAGCCTGACTTCAAAAGGAGGGCTTAACTCTTGTTTTAAGAAAATAAGCTATAAAAAGCGCAAAATAGTTCAAAATGAAAAAGGAAAAGAAGCTTTAAGCAAGCTGATGACTTCTAAATCTGAAATGAAAAGAAAATTAAGCGGGAATACTATTAAGCAACTGAAATTGAGCATGAACTAACAAACTCAAAAAAACCAAATGCAATAAGTAAAAATCCAAAATACCTAAAATCCTAAAAAGCAAATCTAGACTTTAAGCTATTGAGAACTGATAAAGCTACTTATAATCTATCTATATAAGCTATAAAAACAAGTAACTTAAGCTAAAATTAACAAATTAAAGTCCCAATTTAATGACCTAACTATTTTTGTGTTATTTGGCTTTTAAGCTATTTTGAACAAAATTTAAGCTAAAACATAAGCTATAAATAAACTAATTCCTAATCTAGAGAACTTATGTCTAAACTAAATTATACTTGAATTTAGAGATTAAAACATAAGTTACTTGACTAAAAGAAAACCAAGAGTGACAGCAAAGATACAACCTAAGTTCTTGCTATGCCAACTTGACACTTACCACAAAGAAACAATGCAGCTACAAGCTAGGACTTACCTATACTAAACACACTCAAATGAGTGTGTTTAAACAAGATTTAAGCAAACACAAGCCCTAGAGTCCCTAGAATAAGAATAAGCAATCCAACTTATAAGCCTAAGTTACCCTGGTGCTGACAGAATCATGATAAGCCTTAATTTCTTTAAAATTACAAACCAACTTTTGAAATCTTTTTTAAAAACTTGTTATTCAATTAAACTCAGCTGACCAAAGTGATTTGCCCAAATGATTTTGACTTTTAAGGGTCAAATACACCTAAACCAAACACCCTTTTAAATGATTGACAGATTTGAAATGAGCTTCAAAATGAAATCTAATTAGCTAAGTTTAATAACCAGATAACTTTTAGCTTATATTAAACCTAATTAACCTAAATTATTAACTAAATAAGCATTAATCTAAGATATAAGCTATTCTACTATTTTTGGCTTTTTAAGGGTTTTATGACAATTTAGTAAAACTATGATCATTCTCAGGAAAATCAAAAACATAGAAAGTCTAATTTATAAGCAAAATAAGAAGAAAAGGCACAGATAACATATAATAAGCAAATAACAATATTAGACTAAAGTAAGAAAGCTTAAACTACTTATGTAAAGCAAGAGATTACAAAGGAACTTACAATTCCAAGAAACAGATAAGCACTATTAATAAGCAGATAAGCAAATCTAGGCTAAATAAGCAATTATTAAACTAAAAGTGAAAAGGAAAGAAAACTTACAATGAGCCTAGCTAAACAAGGCATGAAATGCTCTGAAAGCTTATTCAACAGCTCTGGCTTATTTTCAATAAGCCAGTAATAGTCCATGAGAGCTCTTCCAAAGCTAGCTCTCCTTCCATAGCTTATTTGTCCACAAGTTAAGGTAATTTAAGCTGGTTTATTAGATACAAGTATGATTAAGGATGATTTAAACTCAATCATAAGCTTAAAGACTTATGAGAGCTCTTGAGCTTATTGTGAGCTTGTAAGAGCTTATGAGGAAGAGTATAAGAGATTTAAATTTAATTGAAAACTTTGTAAGTAATTGAGACAGATTGTTTAAAGACAAAACATGAATTCCATTAACTAAAACGTGATTACATGATTTAAAAAAGAGATTACAAGGAATTTAAACTAAATTATATTAAGCTAAAAACGCAATTTAAGCTAAACTAAGAGCTACTAATTAAAAACTAGATCATGAATGCGTGTGAAGTGTGAGTTATTTATAGCCTCTTGGTAAAGCTTCCAGACCCTTGAGTGCTTCCCACGCCTCTTCCAATCTTATCCCTTGAATTCCTTCAATCATTGGGGAATGATTAAGAGTCGTTGGATCTTTCTTTGGGATCACACGGATTGCCAACGTGGCAATCCGTTGTGAGGCCTTTGTTTTTGTTGTGTGAGAGCTTAAAGAGTAAAATCAACATCCCCTTGTGCTTCTTTGCCATAGCCACGAGTAAGCCTTTGCTTGTGAGCCAATGAAAACCCTTGATTTGACTTATTTCTCCCTGTCATTATCTTTATGATCACTTGAATAGTCATCTTTGACCCTCAATTTCTATTTGCCCTTTGTTTTGACTATGGGGTGATTTTGGGGAGACGATAAATAGTAAAAAGGCATTGGCGCCTTTTTTATAACTGAATTGGGGTAATTCGTTTAAACTTTGGGCATTTTGTAACTTTAGTCCCTGTGGTTGGTTTATAAAAGAGTAAGGTGTAAAAGGACTTTCATAAATGACAAAAATGGTCCTTGTGATTTTATAAAAAGGTAGTGGGCTTTTAGGATTTGGGCTTTGGATCCAGGTATGGCCCATTTAGGCTTAGGGACCATTTGTGTAACTTTTGAACTTTGAGGGACTGTTTGGGTAACATTTGGGTTTTTGATTTGTGGCTTTGACCAAGGTTTGACTGAAAGTTGACCAAGGTTTTGAATCTCCGGCTTCTCTTGTGCTCTTCCGATTCCCGTGTCCGTGTTTGCTTGTTTTTGATGATTTTCTTGTGATTTCTGATATATCCGTACATTTCACACATACAAACATAAACCAAGCATATTTTTGCCATTTTTCACTGTGTTTTGGGTTTAATTGGGTTATTTTAGGTATTAACGGATATGTGTATTTTACACTTATCAAAATTCCCCAAACTAAACCTTTGAAAAGTAGCAAAGATTTTTGTTGAGAGAGTTAAAAGATCACAAGTTATAAAACACCCGATTTCCCATTTTCAAAACTTTTTTCTCTTTTTATGAATTTTTTTTTGATAATTAACTACCTAACTACAACTTATTTGTGTTGACATAATGTATTGTTTTCATTACTTCTTTGGTAACTTTAAGGATCATAGAACAAAAAGCACAATTAAGTGTCTAAAAGATAACTTCATCATTCTCGATCTTTCACTTTTCCCATGCTAAGCTTAAAAACAAGATCATTGTTAATTACAAGTCATGACACTAACACTACTCATAAATACTAATTGTGTACTTACTTTTCCTCCCGCAAATCCTACTTTTGTATCTCAATATTTTACTTAAGTCATATACCCGAAGGCTCTTTAAGACTTTTGTTTCGATACTTATTAATTCCAAAAATAAAGTGTACTGGTAAGAACGCAATAATTAGCTCCTAGCCCTTTTCAAAAGATCAAATGTAATCAAGATTAAAGTCCACATCGAGGCAACCAAAATTTGGCTTTTATTAGGCTACTTAAGCAAGGCACCATTCATGTCATATACCCTAAGGCTCTTTAAGACATGAATGGACCAATCTCATTTGCACCATATACCCTTAGGCTCTTTAAGGTACAAAATAAGACAAAAAATTAAGCAACATTATTAAACCTCAGTCCTTTAGTAGGCTACAACATCGGCCACGCCTCCGACAAGATGTAGCAAACATATTTCGACTTCGGATTATATAAGTAAAACCGGTGCCTTTTATCTCGAAGCCACATCGATAGCGAGTCGACAAGAGGTTATTCTACTTATTATGACACCGGACTCTACCTTATATGAAAACTCCAACATCGGCCACGCCTCCGACACGATGAAGTAATCTGGCAGAGATACTTATTTATTATTATTTTTGCATTTTTAAGCCAAATTAAGTATTCCTGATGTGTACTCATCCTAATCACAAAGGAACTAAAGAAAACTTCTATTAACTAATTATTAACCAAAAAACCATACAACTTTATTTATTAAACATTCATATAAAAGTGAAACAAGCTAATGGGAGAAAAAGCCACAATTAATAAAACATATGAGCGGAAAGAAAAACCAACCATTCTACGTTTAGCATCATGAGCTTAAAAATAATCACTATCATTTCTTGTTCTTCACAAAGAAACTTCAAATGCTAGCCTATATAAAATCCCAACTTGCATTATTTAAAGTCAACATTAGACTAGCACAAACTATCATCATAATTGTTAAGGGAAAATCTAGAACTCTACACGTACGATCGGGTCAAAAATTACTTTTATTTTTTTTTTTCCCCCCCTTTTAAACCAACCTGGTGCGGAAAACATACATTTTTGTCTTAACACTTTTTTTTTTTTTTAAACACTAAAAATTTAAAATTTTTGCTATTTTTGTGGGAAAACGGGTACGTGAGAACAAAACAATAAGCAAGCAACATCAAATCGATAGATTCCCTCCCCAAACTAAAACAAAACATTGTCCTCAATGTTTAAAGTCGGGTCTCTACGTAAATCTAAGCCGTTTATGAAGTATGCAAAGATAAACGTTAATCGATTATGATGAAAGGATATGGATCTCCCCAAACTAAATTCACACAAAGGATGAGAAGCTCGAGTAAAACGGGAAACAACACCGGACACGAGAGGCTTCATTGAATTTGTTAGGAGAGTCCTGCAAAAATCACAATAAACAAGCAACAAACATCGAGAAAATCGGAAAGAGAACAAGCCTCTCTCAACACAACACATTAGATAATAAAATATAAATGATAAGCATGGGGTGAACTCCCACGAAGCGGCTTTGTTTTTGATTACCGAGTCGCAAGCTCGACTCGATCCCTGAATTTAGTTGTCCTTAGGGAGAGCAAATAGAAACATTCATTGAAACTGCCACTTGTCCTTAGGGAATAGGTCTTGGAGGTCCAGGATACCAATGGTGAGGTGTAATCCCCACCAAAGTAATGCATAGAGTACGGTGGCATTTGACACTGAAATTAGAACCGATCGGCATATGACAACTTGGCTGCCATAATGATACACTTTCAGTGATTGTGAAGGTCCGGAACCAACGGACTTGAGCTTTCCGGAGAAAATCTTAATCGGGAGTTAAAAGAAGACTTTATCACCAATATTTAAGATTCGATTACTTTATCTTGGAATCGTGTAGCATCTTGACTTTTCCTGTATTAACGAGTTCACCGTAAGCTTGATCACGAAGCCGCTAAGTTCAATGAGCTGAAGCTTTCGAGATTCGCCCGCAGGTCCTATTAAATCAAGTTGGCAACTGAGAGCCCCAATATGCTTTGTGTTCTAACTCAACTGGTAAGTGACACATGCTTTTTCCATAAACCTAACTTATACGGATACATCCTATTCGGAGTCTATAAACGGTCTGAAGCCATACTGCATCATCTAGTTTGTCGACCATGAGGTCACGGTTTTCTCCTAACCGTTCCGTTCCAAAATTCTTTTGAGACCTATAGCGATTCGGACTTCAACATGACCACGATACTTCGATGAGGAAGGAAAGGAGTCAAAGACGATGGGTGACACCCATATTTAGACATAACTTTATCAAATTTGTCGTTACAAAAATGGGTCCCACGATCGCTTATGATTGCTCTTGGAGCACCGAATCGGGAGAAAAGGGATTTTAAGAACTTAACAACTACCCTAGCATCGTTGGTAGGGAGCGCTTTCGCTTCAACCCACTTGGAAAGATAGTCGACGATACTTAGAAAATAATTGTTTACCCTAATGACGAAAAAGTCCCATAAAATCGATACCCCATAAATCGAAAAACTCACAAACTTGGATTCATTTTGAGCATCTCAACACGTTGAGAGATTTTGCCTTGTTTTGACAAGCATCAACAAGTTTTGACAAATCCGAAGGCAACCTTATAAATGGTGGCCCAAAAGAAACCGGCATCAAAATCGTCTTGGCGTAAAGTTGCACCATAGTTGTCCCCCCGGTGGGACCACTATACAAGGCAATGAGAAATTTCGAAAGCTTCTTTGCCAACTACACAACCTACGGCATTATTTGATCCGCACAAGTCTTGAAAGAAAAGGGTCATCCCAAAAATAATGTTTGTACCATCTTTAAAGAACTTGTTTTTTTCTCTTGATCGACATTCCTTTTTAATGAATTTCCTCCGCGTGTAAGTTAGCAAAGTCCGAACCACGGAACTTGTAGTCTTTGGTAGTTAACACACTTAAAGACTCTAAAGGACCAGTCCTCGGAAATTTCCCGATTTGGCTCAAAAACATTATCGTATGGTTTTCAAGAACGAGAGAGGTGATCTGCGAGCATAGTTTCAGCTCCCTTGGTATCGTGATAACCTAAAATCAAATTCTTGAAGAAGTAAGACCCATCGAAGCAATCTGCTTGGCGTCTTCTTGTGAAGAGGTATTACAAAGCGGAGTGGTCTGTGTAAACAACACTCTTTTCATGATTAGATATGATCGACAGATTCTCGCAAAGCATAAACAAGAAAAACTGCAAGTATTTCTTCTCGGTTAGTGTGTAATTAGTCTCTGCTTCAGTCATCGTCTTACTTGCATAATGAATAGGTCGGAAATGCTTCTCAATCCTCTGCCCTAGAACCGCACCTATTGCATAATCACTTGCATCGCACATGATTTCAAAAGGTTGGTCCCAATTTGGAGCAATGAGAATAGGAGCTTTCGGTTAGTTCTTTTCAATGTTTGAAAAGCACAAATGCAATCTTTCCGAAAAAATGAAATGAGTGTATTTCTCTAAGAATGGGGTCAGTAGTTCTAGAGAATTTGGAAAAGACTTTGATAAATCTCGATAGAAACCAGATCCCCCGCATGATCCGAGAAAACTCAATCCTTTGACGTGTTGTTGGATGAAGGAAAGCTTAGAATTACATCAATTTTTGGCTTAAGCGACTTCAATTATTCCTTGTTCAAGAGATCTTATGTCCTAAAACAATGCCTCTTTAACCATGGACATGGCTCTTTCCAATTTAGTGCTAATTTGGTGTCTTCACACCTTTTAAGCATTTTATCTAAATTGGCAAGACATGAGGAAAAAGAATCTCCAAAAACTGAAAAATCGTCCATAAAAACCTCCATCGTTTTTTCTATCATAATCAGTGAAAAATGCCAACAAAACAACGATGGAGTAGAGATTCCGGGTGCATTGCACAAACCGAATGGCATACGACGGTACGCGAAAGTTCCGTACGGGCACGTGAAAGTAGTTTTCTCTTGATCTTTCGGATCAATTGGGATTTGAAAATACCCTGAGAAACCATCTAAGAAACAATAAAACTCATTACCGTTCTTATTTTTAGTATTAAAAAATCCCCCCCCGCCCCTTTACCCCCCTAAAACTCTGGTCATGAAAAGGTAAACGGAAAATGGTCTTTACAAGTCGCTTCGTTTAAACTTTCGATAATCGATACAACTCTCCATCCCATGACTAATCTGTAGCACCAGCTCATTTCTTCGTTTGTGACAACTGTCATACCAACCTTTTTTAGGAAACACAATGACTGGACTAACCCATGGACTATCCCGAGATTGGATAAATCAATCCTGGCGTCAAGAAGTTTTTTCCTACTTCTTTCTAATGCCTTCGTGGATTTTAGGTTCACCCTCCTTAGTATGTTGGACTGAAGGATGGTAATCATCTTCTAAAAGATATTGAGAGAGCAAAATTCTGGATCTATGCCTTTGAAATCAGAAAGTTTCCAAGCAATTGCTTGTTTCGGTTTTCAAAACATTAATGAAGTGAGGCCTTTTCTTCTTGGCTCAAATCTTTTAATTATGACTGTAAGTTTTGTTATTTTCTCAAAAAGAATGCATACTCGAGATGCGGAGGTAACTCTTTAAGCTCGACTTCGAGATTTTCATCTTTTGGTTCATAAGAAGCAGCATATTCAACTGAAGACTTCTTTGGTTCAATGACTTTGAGATCTCTTTATTTTTCTGAAAGTAATTAACCTTGTTTTGGCAGAGGAGGTAATGTCACTATTTAGGAAGTTCCATCAGAATGAAATGTCACCTCGGGATCATAGTACGTAGCATTGAAAACTGGTGAAACTGGTTCATCATTGATTGCTATAAAAGCATCGGCTTCTTCAAAGAGTAGAAAATCACTTTCATCAAACGGAGTAAGCGTTGGAGATGAAGTAGAAACAATCGGATCAAAGTCTGGAGAAGGATTGTTGTAACAACGAAGTCGGAAAACCAAAGTACTTCTTGTGAGTACTCTTCACAAGTAGACATCGATTAGATCAACTTTCTTCAATGATTCGAAATCTGTTTAGAACGAAGGTGCAATCACCACATTTAGGGGTTAACGTTGAATCATCAATCCCTCAGAGTAATCTCTCCTTCATAACATACATTAAAGCTTGACCTTCCTAAAAAGGGTCGCCCTTGTATCAATGGTACTCGAGATCGCTATAAAATCAGAACAACAAAATCGCGGAAAGTAAAACTTCCCCTACTTTTGCAAAACCATTTGTCAGCTACACCGTGTTTGGAAATTGTACGTCAGCTAATTCCTAGATACCGATTTTGTGTCTTAGGCCTGAAAGTTTAAGCTTTTTTTCCAATGGATAAAGGCATGAGATTAGATACCACACCTAAATCGGCAAGCTAATAACTATCTAACTCTGAAAAGTCACCATGAAAATGAGAAAACTACCGGGTCACCTATCTTTACTGGAAGCTTGTTTAAAGGACAACCGCACTACAATTTCATCAATGGTGTTTTTTGGTAACTTCAATTAACTTGTCTTTGTTGTTAAAGCAAATCCCCCCGTTTTGTAACATCGTAGCATACGTTGGCAATATGAATGAGAGCACCGCGAAACTTAGCTCAAAGTGAAGATTACGAAGATTCCATAAACTTTGAAGCAAGGATATCATCCTTTTCACTGAATCTTTCTTTGTTTGGATCACGATGGTAAGTAAATTAGGATTGTTTTTGTTGGCAACGAAAGAAGGCTCTTGATTGGTTTTCTTTGTCTTTGGTTTGTTCATGGATAAATGAGAGGTGGATGTTCTTATCGTGCTCCGGCTAGCTCCGTATTCTGTTGTCACCTCACTTCCTTTTTTCCACCACCGTGGAATTGGAGGTCCATCGTATGAAACACCACTACGAGTTGTAATGCCCTATCTTCATTCCTTCCTTGTTGGGTTTGAAATGGTATTGCTTGGTAAAGACTTAAGTTTTGAAGGTTGGTTTGCTACTCACCAAATTCATCAAACTTGGTGCAAAGGCTTGTTAACAAACTTGTAACATTTGCCATTTTATTTTTGCAAACCTTGATTTAGATTATGAAAACATTCTTGCATATTGCAGCGTTTGCTTTGACAGTAGCTTTCAAATCAGTTTTCAAAACACTATTTTGTTTGGAGGTTGGTAAGGTAAAACTTGATTGATTGGAATGGTTGAATGGTTGTGTTTTGATATGGTGGAGCTTGATAAACTTGATTTTGACGGTTTGATAAAAATTCCTCCACGTTTGGTGAAATTATGGATTGTTTCCTTGGTATCGTTTTTGATTGTTTGGACATTCGGTTGATTGAACCCGTGGACCATTTGACTTGCCAAATTTGAAGGTTGGTTTCTTTGGAGAAAAATTACCAATGCTGCGTTTGTGAAATTGCTGATTTGTGTTGAAAAACAGGAAAATACGTTTCCACCGACGAGTTTAACGACAAATGTTAAAATTGAGATTGATCCACAAGTGACACAAACTTCTCAACTAACAACCAAGCTTTGACGGTGCAGGAGTAGTAACAACTAAAGCTATCATTTCATATCAAACATTTTGTTCATCTTGATAGCATCTTATCCGCGAAAGATAGCGGCTATTTGTTTGCATATCGAAAGAAGAATTAAGAAGATTGAAGAATAAGAAAGAGGAAGCATCCGTACTCACTCTTGAATCATTATCACACTTCTGGAGTAACGAACTTTGTCCTATGCATACAATAATTGCTAACCTTCTTGAGGTATATGTACCAAGAAATTGCCACCTGCTGCAGAATCTAAGGCATCTTGATCGTTTGAATTCAAAGAGTTGTAAAAAGTATCGAGTTGAGGAGTTCCGAAAAAGCATGTGAGGACATTGACGAAGGAAGTCCTTTAAAACGTTCCCATGCGTTCAATAAAGGCTTCGTTTGGTATTTGGTAAAAAGTAATGATCTCATTCCGATAGTACGAGGTTTTTGAAAGGTCTGGGAAATTATTGGTTTATGAATTTTGAAACAAGTCGTCCACTGAGAATTATCTTGGTGTTTCTTTGTCCAACCAATCTCGTGCTTCACGGGGTACGCTATAGAAAAAGGAAAAGCAACAAGCTTAACCGAAGTATCGGACAACTTCGGAATCTAAACGATGCAGTGACCTTAATTAAAACATCCGCAGGTGATTGTGGTATCTTGTCTACCCGTAAATTTGTTGGCTATTGCTCAAGATGATTTAAAGGTTCATTAAGCTCGAAATTGTTTAGCATTGATCCGTTGGAAACAACTACATGCATCTACATACCCTTCGATAGTGCTTGTAACATTTGGGTCCAATAGTATCGATTGTCTGCCATTGAACACCGTTTTTTGTTCAACAAATGATCTTCCGAAAGAGTTTTGTAGTTTACGACGTCTACTAATTGCGAACGAGTGCTCATAAAAAGAAAAACTAACAATTAAAAAGCAAGACAAACACAATTTTTATTTATTATTAAATTTAACGTTACACACGAAAGAGACTTAAACAAATAATCAACTACTTCACGTAGCTCTTGAAAATTGCTTTTCAAGGTGAGCCGTACTTGGGAAGAGATACAAAAGGCAAGTGTTAACTCTTTGAAATTAAGATAACTATTTGGAAACAATTGCAAGTTCACGCGGAAATTGAAATGATAATACTACAATCGAAAGATATTAAATTGTTGGAGTTTCGGTTACCAACTGGTGAATTTTTATTTTCTGAATTAAGACAATTTTTTCTATATTTTTGATTTTCTATTTTTTTTATATGATAATTATACTAAAAAGAAAAAGAAAATATTTTTACTTTTTATATTTTTTTTTTTTTTTTTGGATTTTTTGATTTATGACAAAAATTTAACTTTCGAGGACGAAAGGAAATTTTTCAAAAAACCATATTCACAAACCCTACGAGAACGAAGAATCGCTTACACAAGTCCCCACCGGCAAACTGCGCCAAAATAACTGATTCGTAGTTTTATAAACTAAATATAATATAAAAATAAAATAATCCCGAGAGTAATATAAGATAGTTACCAAGTTACCTTGATAAAAATCACTCTCAAAAAAAAAAATATCTAATATAAATATATAAAAACGAATCGTTGACCGGAAAGTAATGATGCACCCGGGTCGTTTCCCCCCAACGACTCAAGCATGGAAACTCGATCCACGATCGGAATGATTGATTTGAATAAGAAAACGAGATATTTTTTGATCTATTAAATGCTACTAAAAATTATAGGCACAATTAAACAACAAAGTTAACAAAATTTAAAAAAACTAGATATACAAAAAGTAAATAAGAATGCCGACATTTAGAAAAACAAATTACAAATTTAAAACTTAAAAATATAAAAAAAGGTTTTTAAAACTCTAAAATGTGCAAAAATTATGAACAAAAAGCCCCAATTTTCAAACACATGAAACCTAATTTGTGGTAATTAAAACTAAGTAACCTAAAAAATAAAAAAACTAAATTGAAAAATATTAAACCTAATTATTTTTCTAGAAAAGACAGGGTAGAAATGGTACAAAGGGAAAGAATAGGGTAGGCGGGAAAACTTTAGAAAATTTACACTAAAGAAGAAACGGGCAACCCTAAACTTTTAGAAAAGTACCAAATAGACCCCGCGCTTTTTGCTATTTGCATATTTAAAGAAGTTGAAAATAATCAAAACGTAAAAAAAAACTTTACAAAAAAAAGTTGCTTAACAGCTTAATCCTAAAACTTTAATCTAAGCAAAATAACTTTTATCCACAGAATAAGCTATAAATTAAAACTGATAACTGCTCACACAAAAGTGCTTATTTACTAAGCTTTTTAGATTTTTGCTTATTTTGAGCTTAAAACTTGATGAAAACTGAAACTAAAAGTTGTTTAATGAAGCTTAAGAGGTATTTAAAAATTTTAAACTAAAATAACCTAATGCTTAACAAAAAAGAAAGAAAATAAGATGAAAAAGTGCAAGATTTGAACTAAACGGTTTGAGCTTTTTACACATAAGCTAAAGAAGCTTATTTAGGACACTAGGTGCTGATAATTTTGAATAAGCTAACCTAGCGTACTCTATACAACCTAGTAAAAGGGACTTCCAGAGCTTCACAAGGAATGAGAGAACAAAAGTAAAAAAAAAATAGGCAAAACCTATGCTGGACATGAGTGCATTTTGCTGATGCAAATGGCAGCGGGTTGAACACTATGGCTTTTGCACAAAGATTCAGAGCAAGAAATTATGAATTAAACATTACTTCACTAAATGATCCTAAGTGTGCATAGAATACCATAGAACTCTAAAATACTTTTAACATCCTAAAATTTAAAAGTCTAGTAACTGAAATATGCCCTGGTGCTGAGAATGATTTTTAAAACTCTAAACTATTGAATTCTAAAACCTAACTTCTAAAAACTGTTTAAAAACTTGTATTATACCCTAACTCAAATGAATGAATAGATTTGACAAATTGATTATGACTTAAAGAGTCAAAATAAGCTAATACCAAACACACCTTTATGAAAAATGTCAAAGTGATTTATGCACTTAAATCTATAGTAAAAAGCTAAATCAACCTGAACTTTTTATCTACTTCTATTTTAGGGAATAAAGAGCTATTGAAAACTAAAATGCCAGCTTCTTTGAGAAATTAAGCAAGTTACTCTATGATAGCTATTACACTAAAGAAGGACAAAATTCAAGAGGATCTAAAAACTATGATAACTAAACAATTAAAACTCAAAACATAATAAAAGAATACTAATTAAGCATAAACAAGCAATTTATGAACTCAAATTAAAGACTATAAGCAAAAGCTAAACTGAAAATAAGCTAAAATGGAATAAGATCAATGGAACCCATTATGTTGGTAGGTCTCAGGCTACTTGGCTACTCTAATCTGAATAGTAGCTTAATTCAATCCCTAACGGCTACCTAAGCTCTAAACCACAGAGCCATAAGCATAATAACAAGATTAGCTTATTTATCCTTCTTAAGAGCTTCAAATATGAACACCTACAATCAATTTCAAGTCACCATTACTTTTGATACAAATGCATAGAGTGAGAGTATGAGTGCATATAAAAACCCCAAAATTTGACTAGAATGGAACTTATTAAAAGGAATAAGCTCAAACGAGCTTATTTAAAGCTTATTTGATGAAAAGAGCTTAGAATTGAAAAACAAAAAAACAAATACTTGAAAGATTGAATTATTATTGCTAAAAAGATGTAGTACAAACTGAATGAACAAGAGTACAAGTAAGTAAAGCTTAAAACGAAAATGTTTGAACAAAATGCTTAAAATTGAAGAAATTACAAAGTAGAATTTTTTAAGACTAAAAACACACAGAAAAATGATGTCCTAACACACTCTAAATATATAGGAGGAGTTGAAGAAGGGAAGAATTCTAGAGTGGATCCCGTAAATCTCAATCGATTGATCTCTTATAACCCATTTGTAGCCGTGGAATGAGAAAGCAGGAGGTTGGTCCTGGCCAATGGGTCTGCAGCCACGGGTGGGCTTGTGAATGGGATAGTGTAATGAACTAATTTTAATGTTTAAAAAGGACGGGGTGGTGAAATTTGGAGTTGGGTTTGTGTAGACATTTGGGCGGGAAATTGCTGTTATGAAGTTAGTTTGTTGCGAGTTTAAAACGGGTAGGTTTTATTTGAAAGTTTGAAAATGCACAAACTCCCGTCCTTGTCTTTGCTCAGCCAAATTTAGTGTAAAAGATAGTTTTGAACATGGCAACATCAGTCTTGCTGTTTTCTCTCTTCTTTCTTTCATCTTTAATAAATCACTTAACTCTTTGACAAACTTACCTTGACAATTTCCAACATCCAATTAAGCCCTTGACCCTTTGCACACTTGTCACTAAGCCTTTTGACTTATTTTTGACTCTTGACTTCATTGTTTCTTTTTCTTTGCTGTGTGCGGGCTGTCCGGCTGTGATCTCTGGCTGAGTTCACACTCTGCGCATGACTCGTTTTCTTTTCCCGTTTCTTGTTGTTTTGAACGTTTTCTTGCGATATTAGACATATCATAACCTGCACACATTAAAACTCAGAAACAAGCACATTTGCCATTTTGATACCGTATTGGTGAATTGGCCTTTTAAGCATAAAATTTGATAATTTAGTTTAACAAACTAATCAATACCATTAACCACAAAAGTCAATTCTCAGAAGACAAAGAAGAGCAGTAAGAGTGTCCAAGCAAAGCTACTAACATCCAGAGGAAACACTTTTATAATCTCCGTATAACTTTATTAAGTCTTCGATTTTTAGTATCAATCATTTAATTCGGTCTAGTTACTTTGTAGAATTATTACTCTTGTATTTGATTATGAACGTTAGAGGGCTAATACCCTTGGGTATTAGCCATTATTATAAGATTGATGTTTGGTTTGTTTTAATCTTGAATGCTAATATTATCATTGTATTGCTTATTTATGTTTATCAATTTAATACTTGTTTAACTTGCTTTGGTATCGACTATAATTCAACTGGATCTAATGATAAATTAAGCATTCAAGATAAACAAACCAAACATTCAAATCTTCATAATAATGGCTAATACCCAAGGGTATTAGCCCTCAAACGTCATAATCAATACAAGAGTAATAATTCAACCAAGGTAAACTAACCGAGTTAAATGAATGATACTAAAATCGAACGATTACTAAAGTAAAGGAGAAATAAAGTGTGTTTCTATGGAATTATAGCTTTGGCTTGACTCTTCAGCTCTCTTGTCTTCTAAATTGACTTTTTGGTTTAAGGTATTGATAGATTTTAACTATAACATATCAATTATGCTTAAAAAGGCAATTCACCCAAAACCGGATCAAAAATTGGCAAAAATTGCTTGTATCTGAGTTTTATAAGTGTGCAGGTATGATATTCAAATATCGCAAGAAAACGATCAAAAACCACAAGAAACGGAAAAAGACAAAGAGTCCAAGAGCAAGAGTGAAAACCGCCCAGAGATTCACCAGCCGATCAGCCCGACACAAGCCAAAGAAAGAACAATGAAGTCAAGAGATCAAAATAAATCAAAAAGGCCATTAGTGACAAGTGTGCAAAGTTTCAAGGGCTTAATTGGAAGTTTTGAATTGTCAAGGACTAAGTTTGTCAAAAGAGTAAAGTTGATTTATTAAAGAAGAAAGAAAGAAGAAAACAGCAAGGACTGATGTTGCCATGTTCAAACTATCTTTTACACTACATTTGGGCGGAAGCAAAGACAAGGACGAGTTTTGTGCATTTTCCAAACTTTCAAATAAACCTACCCGTTTAACTCGCAACAAACTAACTGCCTCAACAGCATTTCCCGCCCAAATTCTACACAAACCCAACTCCAAATTTCCCCACCCCCGCTCCTTTTTAAACAATAAAATTCGTTCATACACTCTCCCCAATCACAAGCCACCACTGCAAGCAGCCCATTGGCCAGGACACACATTTTTCTCATCCAACGGCTACAAATGTCTTATAAGAAGATCAACGATTGAAATTCAGGGATCACTCTAGAATTTCTTCCCCCTCTCTTCACCACTCCTCTATAAAAGAGTGTTAGGACATCATTTTTCTGTATGTTTTTAGTCTATAAAAATCTACTTTGTAATTTCTTCAATTTTAAAGCATTTTGTTCAACATTTTCGTTTAAGGTCTTACATACTTGTACTCTTGTTCCATTCAGTTTGTCTACATCTTTTATGCATAATAATTCAATCTTCAGTAATTTGTTTATTTTGTTTTCAATCTAAGCTCTTTTCATCAAATAAGCTTTAAATAAGCTCGTTTGAGCTATTCCTTTTTAATAAGTTCAATCTCAGTCAAAATTTGTTTAAGCACTATACTCTCACTCAAATCAATTGTAATCAAAATATGGTCACATGAAATAGATTGTGTTCATATTTGAAGCTCAAAGAAGAATAAGCAAATCTAGCTTATTAAGCTTAAGGCTCTGTGGATTTAGAGCTAAGGTAGCCGTTAGGGGATTGAATAAAGCACTCATTCAGATAGAGTAGCCTAAGTAGCCTGAGACTACAAACCATCAATTTCCATTGATGCTATTCCAGTTTAGCATAATATCAGTTTAGCTTGCTTATAGACTTTAATATGAGTTCATAAATGCTTGATTATGCTTAAATAGTATTCTTCTATCTGTTTTGAGTTTAATTGTTTAGTTTATCATTAGATTATTTCATCTCACGAATTTTGTCCTTCTTAATAAATAAGCTACAAATGAGTAACTTGCTTAATTTCTCAAATAAGCTGTGCACTTAAGTTTTCCAATAGCTCTAACTAATCCACTACAAATAGAAGTAGATAAAAAGTTCAGGTTGATATAAAGCTATTATATAAGAATTTAAGTGCTAATCACTTTGACAATTATCATAAAGGTGTGTTGGTTATTAGCATATTTTTAACCTTAAAGTCAAATATCATGTTGTCAAACTATTTCATTCATTTTGAGTTAGGGTATCATACAAGTATTTTAAACAGTTTTTAGAAGTAGGTTTTAGAATTCAATATTTTAGAGTTTTAAAAATCAGTCTCAGCACCAGGAATATTTCAGTTACTAGATTTTAAATTTTAGGATGTTAAAGAGTATTTTAGAGTTCAAGGTATTCTAGCACACTTAGGAATCATTTAGTGAATGCTAAATTCAAATTACTAGCTGAATCTTTGTGCAAAGACCAAGTGCACCAGCTGCCAATTGCATCATCCAGCAAATGCACTTCATGTCAGCATACATTTTGCCATTTTTTTTACTTTTTAAGTTTCACATTCCTTGTGAAGCCTTGGAAGTCCTTTTACCTAGGTTGAATAGAGTAAGCTAGGTTAGCTTATTTCCAAAATCTCAGCACCTAAGGTCAAAAAATAAGCTTCTTAGCTTATGTGAAAAAAACTCAAAACAGTTTAAGTCAAAACTTGCACTTTTTCATCTTAATTTCTTTCTATTTTGTTAGCATAGGTAATTTAGTTAAAATCTTTCTTATTACACATCTAAAGCTTCATTAAACACTTTTTTAGTTTTCATTTTACATCAAAGATTTAAGCTCAAAATAACAAAAATCTTAAAAAGCTTAGTAAATAAGCACTTTCATGACAGCATTTATCAAGTTTAATTTCTAGCTTAATCTGTGGATAAAGTTCCTTTTGCATTTATTAACGTTTAGATAACTGTTAAGCAACTTTGCAGTTTTAAGTTTTGATAAATCCTCACTTTTCAAATAAGCCAAAATAAGCTAAAAACGCGGACTATATGGTACTTTTCTAAAAGTTTAGGGTTGCCGTTCTTCTATAGAGTAAATATTTCTAAGTTTTCCCGCTACCCTATTCTTTCCATTGTACCATTTCTACCCTGTCTTTTCTGAGAAAAATAATTAGTTTAACATTCTTCAATTAGTTTTATTATTTAAGGGTTCTTAGTTTTTTAATTACTCAAAATTAAGGTTTCAATTGAGTTTTTAAAATGGCTTTTTGTTCCATACTTTTTCTGCACTTTTTAAGAGTTTAAACCATTTTTTAATATTTTTAAGATTTAAATTGTATTGTTTCTTAAATGTCGCATTTATTTACTTCGTAATAGTTTAATTGGTTATTAGTTGTTTAATTGTGCTTTAATTTTAGTAGCATAAATAAATCAAAAATATCTTCTTTTCTATTCAGAATCAATCATTCCGAACGAGATCGAGGTATCCATGCATGCGTCGTTGGGAGAAAACGACCCGGGTGATCTACGAAACCGGTCAAACAAACGTATTATATATTAATTTAAATCTTTTTTTTTGAGAGTGAATTTATATCAGGTAACTTGTAACTTCTTAATTATCTCCGGATTATATTATTTAATATTTATTTTAGGTATAAAAACTACGAATCAGTTTTGGCGCCGTTGCGGGACTTGTGTAAGCGTATTCCATCTTTCGAGTTTTGGATTTGTTTGAAGATCCTTTCGTCTCGAATATAAATTATTTGTCATAAATCCAAAAATCCAAAAAAATTAAAAAAAAATAAAAACGTAAAATATTTACTTATTCTTTTTTAGCATAATTATCATATTAAAAAAAAATAAAAAAATCAAAAAATAAAAAAATTGTCTTAATTCAGAAAATAAAATCACCAAGTGCAACAGAACACCAACAAATAATATCTACTATTGAATATTTCAATTCAATTTCCGGTGAACTTGCAATTGTTTCCAAATCGTAATCAAAGATTAACCTTGCCTTTTGTATCTCAACAAGTACGGCTCACCTTGAAAAGCAATTTTCAAGAGCTACCGTGAGTAGTTGAAATTATTTGGTTTAAGTCTCTTTTCGTGTAACGTTAAATTTAAAAATAAAATAAAATTAGTGGTAAAGTCTGGCTGTTTAATTGTAAGTTTTCCTTTTTATGCGCACTCGTTCGCAATCACGTAGACTCGTCAACACTAACTCTTTCGGAGATCCAATTGTTGGAACAAAACTTTGTTCCAATTGCCGACAATCGAAACAATGGCCCTAAATGTTTTACAAGCACCTATCGAAGGGTAGAAGATGCTTAGGATTAGTTTCCCGATCAAGCTAACAATTACGAGCTTAAGCAACCTTTAATCACTCTGTGACAAAGCAACAAATTTACGGGTAAGACAAGATCCCCACAATCACCTTCGATTTTTTTAATAAGTCACTTCAACTTTAGACATCCAGAATCCGAATACTTCTGTACGCTTTGCTTTTTCCCCTTTTACTCAAGACTGTGAAGCCCGAAGATTAGGTTAGACAAAGAACCACCAAGATCAATTCTCCACGTGGACGATCCTTGTTTCAAATTCATAAACCAATATTTACCCACCCTTCAAAAACCACTAAACCATCGAATGAGATCATTACTTTTTACCAAAAACCAAACAAGCCTTAATTGAAGCATGGAACGTATAAAGGACTCCTCGTCAATGTCCTCACCATGGCTTGTTCGGAACTCCACCAACATCGATACTTTTACAACTCCTTGAATTCAAACGATCCAAGATGCAATAGATTCCTGCCGCAGGTTGCAATTTCTTGGACAAAATGCCTCATAAGGTTTTAGCAATTATTTAAGCAAGTCAAAAGTTCGTTACTCCCAAAGTCTGCTAATGATTCAAGAGTGAGTACGGATGCTCTCTTTCTACTATATCTTCATCTTCTAATAATTCTTTCGATATCCAAGAAATAGCCGCTTCTCTCGAGGATAAGGATGACTATCAATATGAACAAAATGTTGAATAAATAAAGCATTTATGTTACTACTCCTGCACCCGTCAAAGCATTGAGGAATTAATGTGTCACTTGTGATCAAATCACAATTTTAACCTTTGTCCTTAACTCGAGGTGGAAACGATTTTCCCATTATTTCAACAATCCAACAATTTCAACAAACCGCAGCCGTTGGAAATTTTCTCCAAAGAAACCAACCTTCAAATTTGGCAAGTCAAATGAGACCACCGGGTTTCAATCAACCAAATGTCCAAACCAACCAAAACCGTTATCAAGGAACCAATTCTAATTTCAACCAAAACCGTGGAGGAAATTTTAATCAAAACCGTCAAAACAACCAAAATCAAGTTTATCAAACACCAACCAATCAACCACCAATCAATCAAGTTGTACCTTACCAACCTCTAACAAATAGTGTTTTGAAAACGGATTTTGAAAGCTACGTCAAAGCAAATGATGCGGTATTGAAGAATGTGCAAAATCAAAATCAAGGTTTGCAAAATCAAATGGCAAATGTTACAAG
>BQNB010091475.1:5144-16918 GCA_026074375.1 Tanacetum coccineum
TGTCAATAGCTTTAATTATACTCCTCCCCTGTTTAGATGCATCCTCCTGAGCACCCAAACTTTCATCATCTGAGGATTCTACTCTTCTTGTGACACCGACCTTATACAATCTCTTGAAGTTGTGAGTTCTGAACCCTTTTATTCTCTAACTTTTTAACTCTCAGCTTCAAATTTATGATCTCTTGAGCTTGAGAAGTCTTAGTATGTTCTAGGTCAAGGATTCTCTCAGACAATTTGGTACACATATCCATCAATTCAGTGAGTTTCATTCTATCCTCACCACTGAGCAGTGGATCATTGGAATGTGTAGGTACATGTTCCTCATTTGGTACATCAGCAGTAGAATTACTAGGGTGAGGAACTTTAGTATTCTTTTTCTGCTTCCTCCTAGACTATTTCTTTTGGGGTTTAGATATAGATGGTTGAGTAGTAATGGGTGTCTGTTAAGAATCAATAAGAATGTCTGTATCTTCACCCTCTTCTTGATTAGCTTGAACCAACATTGTTGCAAACAGGGGTGTTACTCTCCTAGAAAAATCTTTTCCTTCTTTCTTCATGTTGGTAAAGATTTTCTTTGTGAGTGAAGGGTTAACATAAATCTTCTTATGATGTGACATATCACCAAGCTGTTGATTAATAAACACTTGTACAAATCGTAGATACATCAGAAATTTAACCCCTCCCTCTAAGTGTTTTACCATAACATCAAAAATATACTTGGACAAGTTAAATTTTTGGTTTGTAGCCAAGCATATGATTGCAGAGGCCATAGTGCTACTAAATTCATTCCAGGAAGTTGATTTAGCACTAAGGCATTGGAATATGGTATGAAATACGAACTTCCATTGTGGACAAAAGAAAGCTTTATAAAATGTAAGCTTTTGAGAAGGTTTTTCATACCTTATTCTTGCTAGTTCTTCAAAAATTGTAGCAGTTGGCAAACAATAAGTACCATCTGCATCTTTTAAGTGAAGATCACTTCTAATACTTGTCTCTGTGATAATCACTTTCTTCTTATCAACTAGGGCTTGTATCTGACGTTATCTATTAATCGTCTTTACCTTTGTTGTTGCCTAAAACTGTTCAATGCAAGATGTGTAGATAGTAGGATTGACAGTTAAAGCATAATCAATTTGGTTAGCATTCAAAAAATCAATAATTTCATGAAACCCGTCACTTTCAGTTGGTTTTTCTAAGAATGCGACCATGTTGTGAGTGTCAGGAAAAGTTAGGGTTGACATTGTTTTGTATTATGATGATTAAAGATGAAATTGAGTTAGGGTTTACATTTAGAGAGCGTTTAAATGATTGAAATCGAATAAAGAATCGAATAAACCCTGAATCGAAGTATTTATAAAATCATCCTCAGCGGCATTAACTTGAACTGGTAGCACTAAATTATGCCTAACAGTAGTAAGTAACCCGGCAGCAGTAACTCAACAGCATCAACGTAAGCTTAGCAGCATTAATGTATACCAGTAGTAGAAACTTTATACTTAGCAGCATTAAGTTATATTACCAGTATTAACAGCATTAAGTTTGAGTTACCAGCATTAACTTCAATTTCTTTCCAAAAAGGACTTCTATCATCAATGACTTCTTCTCACAATCTCTCTTTCTTTTTTTTCTTTTTTTTTTAAAACTCACTGAATCTCTCATTTCTTTTGGCTCACCAAATCACTCTTTCTGTTTTTATGCACGCATCTCTCTTTCTATTTTTTAGCTCACAATTTCTCTCTTTTCTTTTCCTCACCATTTCACATAGTTTTGTACAATTTGCCATCAATTCCAATGGTTTCATATTATCCTCCACACTTCCAAGTATGTAACCTCTTAAGAGAGGTGGATCATTGGACTATTTAAATGTAGTCTCAAACCTAGTTTGAGCATCTACACCCCCTAATATGGTATCTTGGCACTTGGGGACCACTACTTGAACCAATTCCATAAGGAATTGATCCATTAAGTGTTGCCATGGATTGGGTCTTATTGATGTTACCACTTTCATGCTCTGCTTCTTAGCTAGAAGCAGTAGTGGCAGCCCTTTCTATTCTGTCACCCAACTCCTTATGGACAGTCTCATCACCAACCTTTTTTAGGGGGACCACCAGACTGAGGTACCTTAGTGTCCCGACCTCTTTTTGACTTGTCTGATAGTTTTAATCATGACTAATAGTATTAATATATTCCTTAACAGTTTTAACTATGTCTTCAATAATTATACAACAACATGCCTCTATTCATCACAAGCACACTAGAAACAACTAGATAGACATGTGAGAATTCATGAGGATCCATATTTATGCATAACCTATGAATAAAAGCTAAGAACTGTTAAACCTCCCCTCAAACAATACGTTAGAGGTCAGCAATCAGCAGTATCTCTTAAAGCAAACTTCACAACTGGTATCATCAAATTTAATCATACTGCTTGCTTATCCTGCAAGTGTTAGTCCAAAACCAAGAAAAACACAATCCAAAGCATTTTCTTGTTTAGCAGTATTAATTTTGACTAGCAGTTTTAACTAACAGTATTAAGTATAACTGACAGTGCTAGTTATACTTAGCAGTACTAATGGATACAACTAACAGTACTAATCCTTTACAAAGACATAAAGAGATTTAAACATTAAGGATTAAGCATTCCAATACTTGAGACCAAGTACTGAAACCTTCCAGCATCAAAACCTTTTGTAAAAAGATCTGCAACATTATGTTCAGTATCCATTTTAACTATTTGAATTAACTTTTTAGCATTGCAATCTCTTATAAAATGATGTCTAATCTCTATATGTTTTGTTTTAGAATGTTGAACAGGATTTTCAATAATGCAGATAGTACTGTTATTATCAATGTGAATCATAATATTCATGAAATTATACCCATAATCCAGTAATTGGATTTAAATCCAAAGTACTTGTCCACAACAACTAGCAGCAGCCACATATTCAGTTGTAGAGGTGGCAACCACAGTTTGCTTCACTGCCAAGATATCAACATGTTTCCCAAAAACTGACAATCTCTAGTTGTTGACTTCCTATCTTGAGTGGCTCCAGCATAGTCACTATCAGTATAAGCAACTAGTTCAAATGGAGAATCTCTAGAATACCAAAGGCCTAAAGTTGGTTTGCCTTTCAAATATCTAAAAATTCTCTTTACAGCTAAGAGATGTGATGTCTTTGGAGTAACTTAGAATCTAGCACATGCACATACTACAAACATGATATCTGGTCTAGATGCTATAAGATACATCAAAGACCCAATCATAGATCTATAGAGATGTACATCAACATCATCAACATCTCCATCCTTGACCAAAGGTTTTTCCAAATCAACAGGAGTTGAAGCAGACTTCACATCAGAGTAGTTGAATTTCTTCAAAATTTCAGCTACATATTTGTTCAGACTGATAAATAATCCTTCTTCCGTCGATGTACTTGTAAACCCTAGAAAGAAAGTTAGTTCTCCCATAAACTCATCCGAAACTTATCTTTTATTAGCTTCTAAAAGTCTGTACATATCGTCCTGTTTGTTAACCAAAATAATATCATCAACTATAGACTTGTACAAGCAAAATATCTCCCTTTTTGCTTCTTGATAAATAAATGTCTTATCTATCTGGCCCTTTTAAAACCCATTTCTCAAAAGATAGTTGAGCCAAAGTTTCATACCAATGCTCTTGGTCTGATGTAACCCATAAAAAGTACCTTGACCACCTTAGAAACTTTATATGTGAGTTGTCAGAGATCTTTACAATCCCGGTTGGTTGAGTCACATAGACATCTTCCTCATGTTTCCATATAAAAGCACTCTTTACAAATCCATTTGATATACCAGAAAAACCCATAAAAGAAGCATAGGCCAAAACACTCTTATTGCCTTCAAATTTGCCACATGGTGCTAACACTAATGAATTCTTCGAATCAATACCTTCTCTTGTCTATACCCTGAGCACTAAACTTGGCCTTATTCCAAATCATAATTCCCTTTCATCTTTCTTGTTTTCTGAAGACCCCATTTGTCCAAATGGCCTTATTTCCATTAAGGAGATCCACTAGATCCAAACTTGTTTAAGTTTAGAATTGCAGAAGTTCATTCTGCATTGCTTCCAACCCAAGATGTAAACAGATATGAGCTTTAGCAATGCATGTAGGTTTAATCTTGTGATAAGGTAACAAGCATATAAACAAGTATTAGGGTATCATGTGTTTTTTTTTCTCATAGCACATCACTGAGAAACCCTTGTTCAAAATCGTTCAACATTCTTCTTGTTTGAACAGTTTATTGAACTTCACCAATCACATTAGTCAATTGGATGATCTTTATGAATTCTTGTATTTAGGAGTGGATTGGAACAATAAATAGTGAATTTTGTAAGTCCGCAAATCAACATTGTTCTTCCTACAGTTTCCGTCTTCTTCATTTGAACTAGCAGTACTAACTAATGGACCAACAACATTAAGTTCAAGACTACCAGTATTAACATCAAGACTGACAATATTAACTTGTTGCCCAACAACATTAACATCTTTAGAACTGCTATCATCTACAAACCTTTCTTGTTTAACATTCTCATCATTTAGACCCTCTTCAACACCCTCATTTGAGCATCATCACAGTTTTTGGTTCACAATTATCACATTCTTTGAAGGATGAATTTTCAAAGTATGAAGAATCTTTCCAAATTGGCATCACAATGCAATCTTGACTGTTTTCTTCTGATGTACCTGCATAGACATTAGAAACTATACCTGCACTAACTGGTACATAGTTCATAGATTGGGTAGAAGTCATATCAAAACAGCCATTTTGGACCATTTCCATTCTATCATAGGCTTATTCTCTAAAAACCCAATATGCAAGTTTTCTTCTACCTTTATTGTTCTAGTATTGTATACCCTAAAAGCTATACTACGCAAAGAGTACTCCAATAAAGAAACCTTCAACACTTTAATTTTACCATCACAAATGTATAAAACAAATCTTTATCCCAAACTCTCTTCACGATCCTCCTTGACTACTATTTTCGGCTGTCTAAAAATTCAGTAACAACATCATTTGAAAAAAAAACTCACTTAGATCCCACTAATACTTGCCCCTGACCCATCACTACCAATAATGCACGTACTTTCTTTACTCGATCTTGACTTCGGGCTTCTTTTCTTATCTTGTCACTGTGATGGTCACATCCGAAACAGGCTTCTTTCTGCACCAATCAAACAGTGTAACCTTTAATAGATCCAACAATGCGTCATATGTGATCTTCATGCTTAGGGATTGGTATGGTTAACAAATGGCCACCCACATTTGGTACCTAAAGCACCATGCGACCTTTATCTCACGTAATGTTCATTGTAAGTCCATCTTCTACTGACGGTTCAACTAAAAAGAGATGCTTGTAATATGTTTGCATGCGTTGGAAGATGTGTTGGAAGAAAATGTAAGAGGATATAGCGGTGCTCATGAAAAAAACGAAGTAAAGTAAACATGAGAGGAGGCTATTGGTATATGTTATCTGATCAACAATAAAGAAAATAGTTTAGCAAACTGTACAATAGCATTATTGAATCCGCATCACCTTCGAGTCAACAACGTCTAATGAAGAACAAAATAGGACCCATGAGCTAACACCCTTCAATTTCTTCTGCCCTTACCATGCTCTGATACCACTTGTTGATCCCAAACCTATATCGATTCCTTAGGTTGGCTAAGGTTAAATTACCTTGGATAAATCCAAAATAACTTGTTGTAGAAACTTTGTATGTACATTAAAGAGTATGCGGAATCTACTCTTTAATATCTAGAAGATATATCAATGGAACAGTAAATATGAATGAATGAACACAAGATGTAACAACACGCTTCAATATTATTAATGATAATAATACGAGTACTCTATCTTAGTACTAGGGTTACAACCTTGAAGCTTACAAGACTCTTAATCTCTAGATCTGTGTAGTGTGTTTGTGATGATCAGATGTGATAATTGGTGTTGGATGATATAGTCAACTAATGCCCTAGAGCTTCTTCTATAGACTAACGGAGTCCTAGTCGGCTGAACAATATATCCTAAGACATCTCAATCTTTTCTAAACATAAACATGAATCTTTTAAAAAATCAATGCATGTATAATCTGGTACATAAATATCTCAACACTTATCTTCACACGGCATATCTTGTTTCTCCACGACATATGTATTATCTCTTTTATTCTCCTTTATCCTCTTGACAGTAAAAAGTCTCAAACATCAAATCTTTCCACCCATCAGCACTAATAAACATAGCAGTAGTATTTAAGTACTAGCATTACTAATATACACTAACAGTATAACCATGCAAGCATCTAACCTTTTTACTACTAACAGCACTAACTAGTTAGCTAATTTCAGTTCTTTCAACACTGAGCAGTTCCTTAACATCAACATAGCAGTAACTTCATGCTATCAGTACTAAATTATACTAACAGTAGTAACTAGCAGTGGTAACATTATACTACTAGTACTAACTACTTAGCATAATTTCCATTATGTACCCGAGCAGTAGTAACTTCTAAGAATCCATGAAGTCTTTTAAGACCCAACATGTACAACACTAACATTTTCAGACCCATGAGATATTGGGGACCAAACGCTTGAATTTGTTTTTGTTGAAATAGGTATGCTTGAGAACATGCTTGGAATCGGATGAGTGGATCAAAGATAGTGGTTGCTCCAAACATATGACCGGTAACAAGAGTTTATTCTCTACTTACAAAGCATACGACAGAGATAACGTTGTTTTTAGAAGTAACTTACTCTTTCCTTCCCTTCGAGCTAGCCGGAAGAAATCCATTTCTTTTATCTGTAAGAGAAAAAGGCGCTTATTTCATGAAATAGGAGCGCGGAGTAGTCATGAACAAACAATGAATAACCACTTCCTTATCAACGCTATTGACTTTTCCTCCCCCGTGGAATAAGCAAAGAGCCTTTATCAAATCTACTATTGAACCATCTCACCTGAAAAGTCAGTCGCTACTTAAAGGCATGCCATGACTTCCACTCGAAGGGACTGCTTTCATAAAGATATCTCTAAATGACTCACTTACTAGTCTAATGTAGAGCACGTAATGACTTAGCTTTTAACTTAACTTAGTGTCGGATAAAATTTGTGAACAATAAGATGGGGTCAAGTCTTAATTACAATGAAAGAATGGAAGTGAAATAATATAAAAGAAGGTTAAAATCATAGAAATGGGATTAGGAAAAATAGTTTATACGTAATGAAATTAGGAAATAAGTCTCAAGACAAATTATTTCTCGCCACGGTAATGGATAATTCTACCTTATGGCATAGAAGACTTGGTCATACAAATATGCGTTTAATTCAATCGTTGTCACTTAAGAATTAGTTATTAGGAAACTTAACTAACTAAAATACGATAAACATTTTGTGATGCTCGTAAAATAGGGAAGGCAAGCCATGCAATCATAAAGCTAAAAAATATGGTTTCCACTAAAATGATTAAGAATTATTACATGTTAAAACGATTATTTGGTCCAAGGCACATAAAGCACGAGTGGTAATCTATACACCTTAGTTATAGTAAGATTGATTACTCTAGTAACATGGACTAGATTCCTAACGAACTAAAGAAAGAATCTTTTTAAGAAAGTTGAAATATAAAGTAGAGTAAATCCAAAACAACTAGGTAGTTCTATAATACTATTAGAAAGGATCATGGGCTGAGAATTAGAAGAAAGACCGTACAATACGGAGCTTATTGTGATGGCACAAGGCATTACTCATAACTTCTCTGCTCCACGTACTCCCAACACTCAAAATGGGGTAGTACAAAGAAAGAATAGGACCTGACAAGAATGTCTATCTACGGACTATGCTTAATGAACAATCCATTCCACAAAAGTTTTGGTGTAATGTCCGTTGAACGTCCAACCTATATACTACATAGAATATTAAATCAAACAAAAAACTAGGAAAAAAACCCCTTATGAAATATTTATAGGATAGGTAAATCTACTTTAAAGAATTTAAAGTATTTAGACAGCACATGCTTCAATTTTGAATACTAAAGACTATCTAGACCAAGTTGACCAATGGCATACAAAGGTGTTTTCTAGGTATTCTCAAAATAGTAAAGCTTATTATATTAAATAAACATACAATGACATCGAAGAATCACATCAATGTGACATTCGATGAAAGCTCCTACTCCTCCTACAAATTATCACCATTGGTTGATGATGATGTTGTGAGAGAAGATGCCTTAAAAAGAATCACCAAAATATAAATACTAATTATAAAGAAGATGATCCTATAGAAGTTGACGAAACTCATTACATTAAGGAGTCCAAGAATCATCCACTTAGATCAAGTCATATTAAATCTTAATTGTTGGGAATTATAGAGATTACTACTGCAGGTGCTATTACTACTGCTGTCTGGTTCAGAAGTTGATGCTTCTGGCTAAAATTTAAGAAAACAAAAACTAAGAAGTTTAGTACTGTAAGTTATATTAGTTAGTACTTAACTGCCAATTACAAAACAAGTATCTCCAGTATAGTTATTGTACGTTAGTTAATAGTTAGTAATGTGTAGTCTTATATAGTTCGTACGCTATGATGATATGCATGATTAAATTAGAATAGATATGTCATTATCGTTGTACGCGTTTTGTAAGCCCATTAGAGTTTCCTTAGTGTATAAAAGGAACCCTACAACATAGTTAGAAAAAAATATATAATTCATATCTCATAGTTAGTTATTCTGTAACATAGGCATAATATTAGCAATCAATATATTCAAAGTTTAGTATTCATTGTACTTCTTAGTATTACAAGTTAGATTCCGTATAACTTATAGTATTCACAATCATAGTTTCTCTTATAGTTAGTTTGGATTTATCCAGATTAACTAAGCTTTAACAAGCTAAGAATATCTGTTCATTGGGATCAACAAGTGGTATCAGAGCTTTGGTGAGAAACCTCTAAATAAGAATAACACTATATCTACACCAAGATCTCCTAATCAAAGAGAAGAGGATATCACAGTCATAAACTACCAAACATGTCTTCACTAAAACTTCCTATGAGCTCAAAATTAAAGGTAAGATCTATAGAGCATAGAGAAATGGAGCAATATCCTTACTCACACTGATTAAGCTCTTTGGGGAGGTTATTGGGTGTAATGGTGATGCACCTGCTATTGCATCGCGCTAGTACAAGAATCCCCATTCCTCCCTAAATCAGTTAAACCAAAGCTAGCAAGAAAGAATAACTTGAAACAAAAACACTTTGTTGTTAGCCATATCCTGTGAGCTACTATTGAATTTCATGAGTCAAGATGCAAAGACCCTATGGAAGCTATCAAGCCAGGATTTTGGAGCAACAAGAATCAAAGAAAATACAAAAACCATTCTAGCAGCAATATGAGAATTTTACTGCATCAAGATCTGAAGGACTGGATAAAACCTATGATAGGTTTCAGAAACTCATCAGCCAATTGGAAATTCATGGTGAAGTTATCTCCCAGGAAGATGCAAATCTTAAGTTATTAAGAAGTCTACCATTAGCTTGGAACAATATTGCCTTGATCATGAGAAACAAATCTGATCTAGACACAATGTTCATGGATGACTTGTACAACAACTTGAAAGGTGTATGAAGCGAATTACAACCCAATCAAGTTCAAACCACAGAATGTGGCTATTATGTATCTTTAGAAAACACTACAGTACTAATGGAAGCATTAATACTCTCATGAAGTTTCTATCTTAATGCTTAACACAAAGGATAAACTTCTTCCTCATCCCTATTTGATGATGTCAGTTTTCCTCTTTGTCAGGCAATTTAAAAGTCAAACAGTTAGAACAATGAAGACCGTAGAGCAGATTGATACTAATGATCTTGAAGAGATGGATCTTAAATGGAAGGTGGTCATGCTTACCATGAGAGTGAAGATATTCTTAAAGAAGACAGGAAGAAATCTGAACTTCAATGGCAAAGAAACTGTTAGCTTTGATAAGAAAAAGGTTGAATGTTACAACTGTCACAGTAGAGGTTCACTTTTACTAGAGAATGCATGGCACCGACAGACTCAGATGAATAAAAATGGAGATGTTTCCAAGAAGAACTAGTACCAGTAGAGACTCCTACAAATTCTTAGTTGTTCAAGATGGGAATAAGTGGTTATAATTGGAGCTTTTAGGCTGAAACAAGAACCCACAAACTATGCTCTAATGGCCCCATTTGTCTTCAGTTCATCCAGTTCATCAATTCAAACTCTAAGGTATCCACTGCTCTAAAAAAGCTTTGCTTAAAATCGGGGGGGGGGGGGGGGGGGGGGGGGGGGGGGGGGAGTCGCGCTATGAGTCCTTAAAAGAACACTTTGATAAACAGAAAGAGCAGCTTAAAAAATCTAACCTAGAAATTATAGGTTATCAATTAAGCTTAGAATCATTAGAAGCTAGAATTGTTGTTCATCAAAAAATAAAGCTGTTTATGAAGAAGACATTGCATTTTTGAAATATGATGTTAATGTAAGAGATAATTCTATTACAGAGCTTAAAAGTTAGTTAGTATATATTGCTTTAAAAGAAAAGGATGATTTGAAACTCAAAATAGAAAAGTTTTGGAAAAACATCATCTAAGAATCTAACTGCTCTATTAAACAGATCAATAAGTGTTAATATAAGACTGGTATTAGTTTTGATAGTCAAATGAAATGAGAGATGAACTGCATATATCATAAGGAATAATAGTAAAGTGTTTGAAAGTGCATCTGATAGTAGTGTGAATGAGATTGAAAAGGAAAATAATCAAGTAAATGATAGGTTCAAGAAGGTTGAGGGATATCATGCAGTTCCTCCTCCCTACACTGGGAACTACATGCCCTCAAGACCTGACTTGTCTTTTACTGGATTAAATGATTATGTCTATAAGACTAATGTGAGTGAAACTATCACTAGTGTGCCTAGGAATGAATCAACTGCATCTAAGTCTAGTAAGGATAATTTGGAACAACCTAAAGATGTTAGGCCTAGTGCACCTATTGTTGAAGAGTAGGAGTCTGATAGTGATGATGACTGTGTGACTAGACCTTCAATTGAACATAATAAACCTAGTTTTGCTAAAATCAATTTTGTTAAATCAAATGAAAATACTAGGAAATCTGTTATTAAACAAAACACATATAGGCAAGCTGAAAACCTTAGGAAAAGTCAGAGTCCTAGGGTTGATAAACTAAATTGGAATGGACTAATGACTCAACCATTTAATTAAGGACAGTAACTTTTATGAGAATAAAATGGTTAGAAAATCTATGTTGAATAATATGGGAAGGGTTACTGGTCAAAGGGAAGTTAGACCAGTATGGAATAATGCTCAAAGGATGAATTACCAAAATAAATTGACTCACCGGCATCCTAAAAGAAATTTTGTTACAACTGCAGTCTTAACAAAGTCTGGCAATGTACTAGTTAATACTGCTAAGCAAAGCTCCTCAAGAGCAACAGTATCAAATAGTACTGCCAGATATGTTAATACTGCTGCATCTAGACCAACTATGAATGGTGCAAAAACATGTTCAAATGTTTTTTATAAGTCATATTCATCAGTTAAGAGGACTATTTATCAAAGAACAACACCTAAAAACAGTGATTTTAAAGAAAGGTTAATAGTACTAAGGTAAACAATGTAACTACTGCTGGGACAAAAGTAGTAGTTAGTGTTGTTCAGGGACATGAGGAAAATGCTGTTAAGTCCTCAGCATGCTGGAT
>BQNB010091476.1:724-26870 GCA_026074375.1 Tanacetum coccineum
AAATATTTATGTTGTGTGCTGCATATTACCCAATTTGAAATGTGGTTTCGATTGAGCTTCATTTAGCTTATGTTGGATCGGAACCTGAGACGACAACTATAACTAAATATTACTCGCAACACACAACTAACAATATAACACATTTACTATATGTAACAATCCGTTATTTCGGGTCATTTTACCACTCAATACTTTCCATTATTAATTTAATTGAGGTTTTTACCGCGTTTTAACTATAATTGTTTTCATCGTTTTTTTTTTTTTTAAGTTTAAATTTCCCAACCGTTTAAACTAAAAAAAATCAACATTTCAACGTAAAAAAACCGGAACCCATCAAACAAAAAATAAAAAGTTTTTTTTTTTTGTAATGTCCAAGCAAAGTGTTTTTTTATAATTAATTTAATTTACGAAGATAATTATTTTATATTTTTTTTTTTTTTTTTTTTCATTTTTTTTTTATTTTTTTTTATCGGTTACGTAAAAAATGTATTTTTTTAACGTTTGGTTACGTAAAATGTTTACGTTTCGCAATAAAATACATTTATGCATACACGAAAGCACCTATACCTATCTATACTTCAACAAATACCCACTATTATACCCAATACTCAAAAACTAAAACATTTCTACACTTCTAATCCCTATGGCCAGTTCACAAGATATAAACACACAAATAAAATCTTAATACTCCACTAGTAGCACATCATGTTAGCTAATAACCTACCATGTACAACCTTAAACCCTAACTTTCTATAAATTGTTAAGTCTTGTGTCCTTCCCCCTTGGTTTGGTCGTTCCCTCCTCCTAGGGAAGAGGAGAGCACCTTACAACTTGTCCTTAAAACCACCTCTTGATCTATGGTTTGATTAAGGTTGTTTTCTAATACTTAGACTATAAAATGAAAGTCCTAGGATGATTTAACACACACACTTTCCATTTGCAAGTAAACTCTCAAACTTTTCTCTCTTGTTTTCCTAGCAAAACCCATGACTCAAATTTCTCAATTAGGGTTTCTATAGTTTTTATTTTATAAGGATTATAAGTATACTAGTGTTATCAAGGGTAATATCTAAGGTATATCAAGGTGATTTGGAAGCTTGGGTGTTGATTTAGCAAGGGTTTATTCAAATAAGAAACTAGGGTCCTCAAGATATAATTAGGGTTTCTCGATAAGTATTTAGGGTTAAATACTTGGGTTTGATTTATGTATCATCTTCATCCATTCTCCTAAGGTCTAACATAAACCCTAACCTTTCATAATTATTCATTTTCATATTTATATAACTGTTATATTGTTAATCAACATCTAGTATTTAATTTATAAGTTTATAAATTAAAACAAACATGAACATAGTTCGAATATACATTTATCTATGATGAAATGATGTTATACAAGTGTTGATTTATTTATAAAGTTATTTGATAAATTAATTGTTAAAAGTTATTTATAAAGTTTATAAATAAATAATTATGAGGACATGTTATTTGGACATTTTATTTGGACAAGAATGATGACCATAAATTTGAGGACATAAAGTATACACAAGATGTGTTATTAATTAAATTAGAGGACTTATAATAATTTAATTATGTCAAAAGTTTATAAAACAAATTATATAAAACTTTAAATCCAACAGTTTGTACATACTGTTAAGAAATGAATTTTATAAAATTATAAACCTTACTGATTTAAATAGTACATTTCATGAGGAATCTGTGCATATAAGGAACTCGAAAAACGAAGCTATAACGAAGAAGTTATGAATTTTACGAGATTACGATAATTAAATATATAAAAGTGTTTTTATAAAATTAATTTTATGAAAACTGTTACTGTTCAAATTTGATAAAAATATATAAATATTTTATGATGATACATCATTTCAATAGGAAACCGTAGGTATAAAGAACTCTAAAACAGAATTAAAACGAAGGAGTTATGAGTTTTGCAAGATTTAAAGTTATAAAAATAGTTTTATAAAAAAATTTGAATTTACTGTTCTGACACAGATTTTTATAAAATATGTGAGTATTTTATTTTGATAGTTTATCTCGTCACGATTTCATACATATAAAGAACAAGCGAAACGGAGTTAAAATGAGTAAGTTACGAGTTTTTAAAGATTTCGGATAAATAGAAATTACAAAAACTAATTAATTTTTATAAACAATTTTTTGCATTTTTATAAAAATATAATAAAGCTGTTAACATTTAAAATATGGTTTACGAGTGTTTTCGGGTCTGTTTGGGCAATAAAAATGTTAAGAAATATTGTAGTATCATTTATATAATATATAATATTTATATATGTTTTTAACTTTATAAATATTATTTTATAAAACAATTAAACTATTTATATAATATCATTATATAATCAATAAAAATATTAAATCGTGTATTATTAACAAATAATCAATTGTTAGACAAATATAACATTTTATTTTACAAATACAAATACATAGACATTTATTTAACAAGTACAATTTAAATATTGTTTTGACTTTTTAAATTAAACAAAAACTATTAGGTGGTGGTGTAACTCTATAACTTATGATGTTGTATTTATATTAAATAATTTAAGTTTATTTGGATACAAAACATTTTGTGGATACCAGGGGACTCATCTCCACCTTCCATCTTCATCTCATCCAATGGATGAGATTAAATTGCCTATTTACACTAGAAGGGTATTTTTGTACAATATACATATTTATTTTTTGATAAACATCTCATAATACACACACACACAGTGTGTGTTTTCTATCGTATCATTTTTTCTCTCTCTAGAATGATTAAATACACAACAACAGATTCAACATATCAATCGATCATCAATCGATCAACAATCGATCATCTTATCATCAATCGATCATCTCGTTCTCCGATTCATTAACATCAGGTTAAACATCAGATCTAGATCTGTTGTTATGTTATTATTTTTTAGCTTATTTGATGTGAATAAGCTTATGAATTATCATCATCTGAATTTATAAGCTTATAAATCAGCTTATTGACGAATTATATGAATTTACTGTGCTGAATTATAAGCTAACATATTAGTTGATTGATGTCTGAATTTATAAGCTTATAAATCAGCTTATTTTGACGAATTATATGAATTTTGTTGTGTTTAATTATAAGCTAACTTATTAGATGATTGATGTGAATAAGCTTATGAATTATCATTATCTAAATTTATTGTACTGAATTATAAGCTAGCTTATTAGCTTATTTTGATGAATTATCAGGTTTTTGGATTCTATTCAATCAAGTGAGCAAAGGAGTGTTTCACAAAATTTTCTAGAATAGTTCATTTGTTAGTGTTAATAAACATTAATAAGTTAATTTGGTGTTTGATTGAATTAAGTTGCTGATATAAGCTAATATAAGCTGATTTTTAACTTATCAGGTGGCAATAATCAGTTTTTAAGCTGATATGAAGAATTTTACTTATATCGGTGAACAATAAATCCAAGTTTTTTTTTGGTTTTTTTAAGCCTGATATAGATTATAATCCAATTGTTTTGAATTTTTTTAGCTTGGGTAAATGTGTTTTAAAAATTGAAAGTTTTATTTTTTTGTTCTTTTTGTTTATATTTCAAAATATGTGATATCACCAAGAATCAAAGAGTTAAATGTTTTTTTTTTCGCAAAATTTTTTTTTCTTAGAATAGTTTTTTTTTTTTTTTATTTTTTTTTATTTATTTTCCGTTGGTTAGTGGTTTTTAATAAGCAAATTAATTAAGTTTAATTTTTTTTTTGGTGGTTTTTTTGAATTTGAAAATTTTAGAGTATTTCTGATATAAGGCGGATTTTTTTTTTTAAACTTATCAAAAGGTTTGGGGAAATTAATTTAGTTTTTTTTTTTTTTTTTTCAAGCTGATATTGAAAATATAATCATATGTGGATTTTTTTAAGCTTGGGTTTAAATAATGTTTTAGGAATTTTGAAGGTTTTTATTTGTTGTTTTTTTTGATAAAATCATATGTGATTTAACACAAGCCGATGATTTTTACATTTTTTTGGTTATAAATTAATCAATATGTTTGGAATATCCATATGTTTTTTTGTTTTTTTTTTTTTTTTTTTTGCTTTTTTTTGTCCCCATGGAAAAATAGCTTTATTTTAATATTCTTTCATTTTTCCCCATTTTTTTAATTTTTCTTTGTTTTTTTTTCTGCTTTACAGAGTATGTTTTTAAAAAAAATCTAAATGATTTGAAAACTGACTTTTTAAAAAAAAGAACACTGATAAATTCTGATTCAACTTTTTTGTTTGGAGTCGCAACGCTGTAAGTTGAATGTTAACAACCACATCTGTTTGGGAACGTCCGAAAGTTAGTATAAAAAAAGAGGAAAATGAAAAAAAAAATCGATTGAAAAACCGTTTTTTTGAAAGAACATGAAATACCAATGTTTCCCAATAATGTGGAAGTTTTTTTTTTTGATTCACAACAAGAGGAGCCTAAGGATTTTTTGAAGATCAATAACAAGTCCCCCCCCGTGGTTTTTTCAATCCAAGAAAGTTTTTTGTATTTTTCAAGAAAGAAATTTAATTTAAGAAAAAAAAAGAGATTTTAGTTTTTTTTCAAGACGAACAGAATACTTTTGGTTCCAAGAAAAGAAGGCCTTTTGGTTTTCCAAAAAAATAAGAAGAACCTTTTTGAATTTATTTCAATTGATAAATCCGCCCATCAAAATTGTTTTTTTTTTATTTCCCTTTTTTTTTCACATGTGGATATGCAAAGGAAAGTCATATAGGGATTGTTTAAACATTTATTTTTTTTTGTTTTTTTTTCATTACAACTTATTCCATATGTGATAATTTTGAAAAGTAATAAATTGTTTTTAAATGTGTGGAATTATTAATATGGACAAGTGGTTAGACATTTAAAATATCCCTTTAAAACTTGATTAAATGGTTTTGAATTTTGGATCTTTTACATTGAATTGTGAATTCTTGTTTTTTTATATATCAGATGTGATATATTTGGTTATTTTTTTTTACAAGTTAAGTAGCAAACCTAAATCATTGTGATTTGTACCTTTTATTGTCAAAAATCACCATATGATTTTTAACATGATCATCCCAACCCTAATTTTTATCAAATCATCATCTTTGATATTTTCTTAAACAATAAAAAATGGTTTTTTTTTTTCTGTTCCTAATGCTTTTTTTATTTTAAACAAGTTGAAAATTTATGAAATGTGTGGCAATAAAAAACTTATACAATAAAATAAGACATAAATAATTTTCGAAAAATCCACATCCGCAAATGGTTTTTTTTCCCATTTTTTATTTTTTTTATTTCAGCATAAAAGAATCCTGACAATAGTAAAAAAACCAAAGAAAGTTAAAACCATTTTTTAGGCAACATATTTGTACAAAATTTTTACCCCAATGGTTTTTTTTTGGCAAAAAATCCGTCCCCCCGTAAAACCTCAAAAACCCCCATTAACAGAGGATTACAAGGAAAACAAAAATGAAAGAATACATTATTTGACCGTGAAATATGAAATAATTTCATGAGTGTTCAAGGAAACAAGAAAAAGTCCCTCGTCCCCCAACTTTTCCCTATATTAACCCTTAAATCCCCAAAGCGACCGTAAGTATTTTTAGTTCCAATGTTTTTAATTATAAGCTAATAGGCCCAAAATTGCCCCAATGGAAAAATCCTCACAAGGGCACATGGTCCCCCGGCCACCTTTTAAGACTATAAAATACAACCTCCTTCCATGCCTTGGGAAGAGGTGGTTGGTTGTTTGGTTTTGAATGTTGTTTTCATTTTCCACTTTTAAATGCATTTCCAAATGGTACTCTACTTTCCCTCCCCTCAAACTAGAAAAATAACATCAATTCCTCCCACTTTTATCCTTCCTCCCCTCTAGTTTTTTTATGGTTTTTTTTCCATAATATTCAAAAGAATTACTTTGTAATTCTACAATTTTTGTTAAATCAAGAGCCCATGGAGTTTCCAATTTTGCTTTAGTTCTGTTGTTTTTTTTTTTTGTTTTTTTTTCTTTTTTATCTGGTTTTTTTTCGTTTTTTTTTTTTTTTTTTTACCGTACGCATCCTTTTTTTTTTTTCCCCCTTTTCTCTTTGTATTTCGAAGCTTTCTCTTGTACCACTAAAAGGTTTCATTTACCTAAAGGTAAATTTTTTTGATCTAGTATCCCTTTTGGATATAGGTAATTATTTGGCTTTTAAAGATTCAAAGAAAAAAACTTCAATTTTTTTGTTCATCTTTTTTTTTTTTTTTGTTACCCCCTTTAAAAAAACCCTGATATAAAGTAACATATCTTTGATTTTTTGAAAAATTTTTTTTTTCCGCTTAAAAAACCCAAAAAAAAAGTTTGTCATTTTTTTTTTTTAAAGGTTACCTTATAGTTTTTTTAAGAATGTTTAATAAAGTATTTTTTTTTTGGTAATACAAGAAAAAATTTTTTTTTTGGGAAAAAAAAACCAAATTCCAAAAAGGTGTTATTTTTTTTGTGTTTTTTTTTGAAAATTTTTTTGAGTATCCATCCGCTGTGTTTGCACAATTTTCCCCCGCAGTTTTTCCTTTGTTTCATCAAATTTTTTATGAAAAATTTTTTTTTATGTGTATTTCCGAATTTTTTGGCAGTTTTTATAGTAGTAAAATCCAAAAAAATCAGCTTCCCCGCTAAGTGGTACCAATTTTTGAAAAAAATTTCCTTGTGGTATCTTTGAATTCCCAGTCCTGTTAGCAGTGTCCGAATTAAGCAAGCTTCTCTAGTTGGTACCCAATTTTAGCCAACTTCCCGAATTGGCAAATTTCCTTTTTGGTGTCCGATTTAGCAGCTTTCCAAATTTCGTAAAAATCCACTTTGCCAAACCCAAATTTTTTTTTTCAATTTCACAATAGGAAACAAGAATTTGCCCAATTCTAAATAAGAACCCGAATTTTCCCAATCCCACTTTAAGGAAACGACGAAATTTTGGCAAGTCCACTTAAGGACACGAATTTTTGCATCCACTTAAGGTAACCCGAATTTTTTTTGCATTATTTTTTTGATATTTTTTTTTGGTAGAACACTAAAAATTTGCAAATTTTTCTTAAGTTACCCGAAATTTGCAACATAAATAAACACCCTTAAAAAACCACCAATTGAATTAATCAAAAATATAACGTTTTTAATTATCTTTTGGACTTTAAAAATCCCCTTAAAAATTACTCAACCTGTTATTTCCCCGTTTTTTTGTCCCAAGAATGTTAAATATCCCTCGTTAAATTTTTTCATGATTAAGACACAAAAGAACAAACCCCACCCTCCAAACACCAAATTTTTAAACTTTCCCTATCACCCGCTTGAGCGATTCATAAAGAAAATTCTTTTTGGATAAAACCACTTTTTTAAACAATTTGGAACGACCCCCTTCTTGGCCCTATAAGTCACCTTCCCAAATTTTCGGGTGGGGTAACCCAAACAAAAAAACCCGCCGATTGCCTTTTGAAAAACACTTGTTAAAATGACTCGGGGAAAAGCATAATTGGAAACTTTTAAATATGAATTGAATAGGACCTCATGGTTAAGAATGGAGTTTTTTTTATTACTTTTTTTGTTTGGAAAAAGGTTCCCACTGTTTTGGCCCAACCAATTAATAGTGGGATGGTTGTAACCAGACCCAAAAAAGGAAAATATAAACTTAATTTTAACACCAGCAGAAACCAATTCAATCTGATTGTTGACATCAAAAGCAAATTAAATTTACTTCCTTCTAACACGGCCCTTCCAATTTTGAAAATTTTTATGCCTTGGTTTTTTAATCCCCCACAATTCCGTGTTAAGCTCAAGATTATTTTGGGGAGAAAAAAATCCAGACTGCTTCATGAAGGGAACGTCGTTTTTTTTATACAAAACAAAACGAGAAGAGCAGAATTATTGTAAACGTGAAAATTTGGGATAAATTTTTTACATACAAGAAGAAGGAGAAGTCCTTTTTACATGAGTAATAAATTAACTTGAGATTCACTTTTTGCTTACTCAAAATGAAATTATGAAAAATAGTTTTTTAGATATGAATATTTACAAGATGCCACTGGAGCAATTTCAAGTCAATACCAAGTTTCTGAATACTCTTCCCGCTAAATGGAGCAAATTCGTTATTGATGTTAAGTTGGTCAAAGACTTGCATACTACTAATGTTGATCAGATTCATGCTCACTTGGAACAACATGAACGACATGCAAATGAAGTTCGATTGATGCATGAACGCAACTCCGATCCTCTTGCTTTAGTTGCATCTCACCAAATGACACAGTCTCCTTATCAATCTCATCAGCACTCTTACCAGAACTCTCAACATCAACAATTTGTTTCACCTTATCCGTCTCCACAGTATGGATCACCTTATCAGTCTCAACAATGCTCAACTCATCAATCATCAACACCTCTTTCAATCACTTATCCATCCAATGAGTATCAACAATCAATTCACCACAACGTTTATTCTCCATCATCCATCCCTCAATTGGAATATGCTCCCTCAGTTAACCAACAATCTGAATTTTCCCAACCTGACTCGGGTCTAATTGTACCAGTGTTCCAGAAAGGTGATGATCCCATTGATTCCATCAATCACATGATGTCTTTCTTGACTGCTGTTGTCACTTCCCGCTATCCCACTACCAATAACCAGCTGAGGAATTCGTCAAACCCTAGGCAACAAGCCACCATTAATGATGGAAGAGTAACCGTACAAATAGTTCAGGGGAGACAAATTTCTTATGCTACGGGTACTACAAGAACTTTCACTCCAGGAGCAAGTGGGAATAACTCGGGGAAACAGAGGATTGTTACATGTTACAACTGCAAAGGGGAAGGACACATGTCCAAACAATGCACTAAACCAAGGAGGAAACAGGATGATTCATGGTTTAAGGATAAAGTTTTGTTGGTTCAAGCTCAAGCAAGTGGTCAAATTTTACATGAGGAGGAACTAGCATTTTTGGCAGATCTAGGAATTCCAGTAGGTCAAGCCACACATACTATCATTACTCACAATGCTGCTTATCAAGCTGATGATTTGGATGCATATGACTCTGATTGTGATGAACTCAACACTGCCAAAGTTGCTCTCATGGAAAATTTATCTCATTATGGTTCAGATGCTCTTGCTGAGGTACACAATCATGATAATGTGAATAATAATATGACTAATCAAGCTGTGCAGGCGATGCCGTCTTCTGAGCAGTCAAATGTTGTGAACCATTCAGAGACTGAAATAACCAGTGATAGCAATATCATTTCTTATTCTCAGTATGTGATTGAATCACAACAGGCAGCTGTTCAGAAATCTAACTCCTCTGCACAACAAGATGCATTGATATTATCTGTGATTGATCAATTGAAAACCCAAGTAGTTAATTATACAAAGATAAATCTGGAAAATAAGAGTGTCAATGATACTTTAACTGCTGAGCTTGAAAGATATAAGAAACAGGTTAAAGTGTTGAACGAAGGACAAAATGTTGATTTAACAGGAAAAGACAACGTTTCAGATTCATGTGCACAGTCTATAGAGATTGATCGTCTTAAACAAACTCTTTCTGAACATTTAAAAGAAAAAGAATCGTTAATGCAAACAATTTCTCTTCTCAAAGATGATTTTAAGAAAAAAGAATCTAGGAACATAGATAGAGAAATCGATTTAGAAAAGAGGATTAAACAACTAGATAATATTGTTTTTAAAAGAGATCAATCTGCACAAACTGTTCACATGTTGACGAAACCTCAGTTTTTCTATGATCATACCACTAAACAAGCTCTAGGTTTTCAAAATCCTTTCTATCTGAAGAAAGCTCAGCAGTTGGAACCAAAGTTATATGTTGGTGATATTATTAAGAAAACTAATCCCATTGTGATTCCTGACTCTGAAGAGACCTTAATGCTTGCTGAAAAGAGTCATTCAAAAATGCTTTTAAAATAAAAAAAATCCTATGATGTTAGAAAAGAAAGTTAACACTACCCCAGTAGATTATGCTGCTCTTAACCAACTGTATAAAGATTTTGAAACACGATTTGTTTCGCAAACTGAATTATCTAGTGAACAAGCCTTTTGGTCTCAGAATTCGGTGAATTCTACAAAACCTATTCTTTCTAGTAGATCCACCATAGTAGAGGTTCCAAAAGAACTTCCTAAAGTCAGCATGGTGAATACAAGTTTGAAGAAACTTAAACACCATCTTGCTGGTTTTGACGTGGTTGTCAAAGAAAGAACCACACCCACAGCTATCACTGAGGGTTCGTGGGGGTTCGAACATACAAAAGCTTGTTTTAGGGATGAAATAATTCCATTTGTAAAAGCTCTGAAGGACTTGTTTAACACATTCAATCAATATTTGGTTGATGAACTTTCAGAAGTCCAAAATGTCTTTCATCAAATGGAACAGGCTGTGGAACAACATCGTTTAGAATCTAAAACATTTGAAGTTAAAATGAATCAAGTTTTGAATGAAAACGAACAACTCTTGGAACAAGTGTTGAACAAAGATATTGTGAACACAATTGTGAATTCGTCTGTGAATATTGCTTCTTTGAATGTACATGACTGTGAAAAGTGTCTCAAACTTGAGACTGAGCTTCAAACAGATTTCATTGAAAAAGAGATTTATGATAAATTGTTCAAAAATTTCACCACTCTTGAAAAACATTGCATCTCTTTAGAAGTTGATTCTCAACTTAATCAGGAAATTTTTCAAAGAGACAATTCTGTCTCAAATCATAGTGCTCCAAGTTTTGATCAACTGTTTGAATTAAATGAATTGAAAGCTCAGTCCCAAAAGAAAGACACGGTCATAAAGAAGTTGAAAGAGAGAATTAAAGCTCTAAGTGGGAAAAAAGAATGAGGATAAGATTAAACAGGAATTAGAGGAGATTGAAACAATTAATATTGAATTGGATCATAGGGTGACAAAGCTTATTGCTGAGAATGAGCATTTGAAACAGACCTATAAGCAACTTTATGACTCGATTAAACCAGCACGTATTCGATCAAAAGAACAATGTGATGATTTAATTAATCAAGTCAATATAAAGTCTGTGGAAATCTCTGATTTAAATGCTCGTCTTCAGGAAAAAGTTTTGGTAATTACAGCTCTCAAGAATGATTTAAGAAAACTTAAAGGAAAAGATTTAGCTGATAATGCTGTTACAAAACACACTATTGATCCAGAGATGCTTAAGATCGATGTGGAATATTTGAACCCTAGATTGTTGAACAATAGGTCAGTTCACTCTAATTACATTAAGCACACTCAGGAAGAAGCTGCGACTCTTAGGGAAATAGTAGAACAAGGAAAATCACAAAATCCTTTAAATACTTCCTTAGACTCTGCTTGTAAGTATACAAAACAAATTCAGGAGTTGCTTGTATTAATTGGACAAACCTGCCCTCGCTTCAATAATTCAAGTGAAAAATTAGTGGCTGTGACCCCAAAGAACAAGGACAAAAGAGTTAGATTTACTGAGCCCGTCACATCCTCAGGAAACACAATCACAAAAACAACCTCTACATCAAACCTAGTTTCTAACAAACCTATGTTGTCTTCTACAGGAGTAAAACCGTCTACTAGTGCTAGCGGATCACAGCCTTCAGGCAATACAAAGAAAGATAAGATTCAGATATGATCTCGGCAACACCAAGTTGTACTCTGATGAATTAAGGTTAGAAGCACCCCACCCTAGGAAAGTTTAATCTAGTTTCATAAATTAAGTTGTGTGTTCAACTATAGGTAATTTGATCAGTTACAGCATTCCAAGTGTAATGCTGAATTCTAAACTTAATGTGTTAAGTGTAATGGTTGCATGCTTTTTGATAATCATGATTTATGTTGTTCTTGATTTTTCAATATTGTGAATGCTCGTAAGAATCTAAATCTTTTACAAAAGTTTAAAGATAAAAGTCATTCGGAAACCCAATCTACAGGAAGGTGTTTTTAAATATTGATTACATGGTGACCTATGGTCGAACTTTATTGTAGTAGGAAGTGCGTACGTTTAACTAGGAATTATCACATCTACCTCGACGTGCTCCTCTAGAAACCAACTGCTCATAGCTAAATGAAACATCTAACCTGTTGCCCCCCCCCCCCCCCCCCCCCAAAATATTGGTTACTCAAGGAAAACCTAGAAACATCTAAAACTAATGTTCCTGTTAGCAAATCTAAGGTTCTTAAATCTGTATCTGCTACGAAAAAGGTAACCCAGTTCAAATCTTGGGGATTCCAAAGTTTCGATGTACCTATCTTACTCTCTTGATGAATGCTGGTTCGTCCAAATTGTTCTATGGTATTTGGACTCTGGCTGTTCCAAGCATATAAACGGAGATCGTCTCAGCCTCACCAAAATAATAGAAAGAATTTTCTTTTCTCAATAAGTTTTTGGGTACAGTTTAAATTCGGAAATGATCATCGTGGCCAAAGAATTTGGGTTATGGTGATTTAATCAATATTGGAAAGTTAACGATATTGACTGAGATCTCGAACCTATAAGTGCTTTTCGTCAACACACCTGACTTAATTCGTAAATTAGAAAGGTGTTGATCTATTGGACTGGATCTCGATAGGCAACATCTGTATACACTTGTCTTTGGAGAGTATGATGGCGTCCTCTCCCATATGTCTCTTGTCAAAGGCCTCAAAGACTAAGTCTTGACTATGGCACCGACGTCTGTCTCATCTGAACTTTGGTGCAATTAACCACTTAGCTAGACACGGTCTTGTTAGTGGTCTCCCTAAGCTTAAATTTGAAAAGTACCATTTATGTTCTGCTTGTGCAATGGGTAAAATAGCACAAAAGTAAGAAGAAACCCCACAAACCTAAATCTGAAGACACCAACCAAGAGAAACTTTATCTTTTGCACATGGATCTTTGTGGACCAATGCGTTTAGCAAATGTTAATGGAAAGAAGTACATCCTCTTCATTGTCAATGATTACTCTCGATTCACATATGTTAAATGTTTAAGGTCAAAAGATGAAGCTCTAGATTTCATAATCAAGTTTCTCAAGATGATCCATCTGCGGCTTAAAGTACATGTCTGACGTATCAGAACAGATAATGGAACTGAATTTGTTAATCAAACTTTGCGTGAATATTATGAGAAGGTTGACATCTCTCATGAAACATCTGTTGCTCGCTTTCCACAACAAAATGGTGTCGTTGAAGAAGACGTAATCGTACGCTAATTGAGTCTGCCCGCAATATGTTGATTTATTACAATAAGCTCCGTTATTTTTTTATAGGCAGAAGTGTTGCTACCGAATTGTTACACCCAAAATCGTTCCTCATACGCCTGCGTGCCCGGCAAAACAACCCTTATGAGCTTCTTACATGACAAACCTCCCGACTTATCATTTTTTCCATGTATTTAGTGCACTCTACTATCCGACAAATGATAGTGAGAATTTGGGTAAGTTACAACCGAAGGCTGATATTGGTATTTTCATTGGTTATGCACCCACAAAGAAAGCATTTCAAATTTATAACCGACGTACCAGACGAATCATTGAGACAATTCATGTAGATTTTGATAAGCTGACTGCAATGGCTTCTGAACACAGTAGTTCAGGACCCGCACTTCATGAAATGACTCCTGCAATAATTAGTTCAGGACTCATGCCAAACCTTCCTCCTTCAACACCATTTGTACCACCGTCAAGAATAGATTGGGATATTTTGTTTCAACCGATGTTTGATGAATTACTCACTCCTCCACCCAGTGTTGATTACCCAGCCCTGTTCGAAGTCGTACTCCAATTCATGAATGTGGTGCTCAGTTCCCGCTGTTTATTCAACCGGTCACCCTTTACATACAAATGTTGTCCAAGATGCACCATCACCAAGTCATTCTCAAACAACACCCGAAACTCAACCTCCCATCATTCATAACGATGTTGAAGAAGACAATCATGATATTGAAGTTACACATATGGGTAATGGTCTGTACTTTGGTATCCCAATTCCAGAAGTTCCTTCTGATCAATCTTCATCCACGGATTCTATTCATACAATTGTGCATCCCGATCACCAAATTTCTGAACACAATAGCAAATAGACTAAGGATCACCCACTTGAAAATATAATCGGTGAACTCGATAGACCAGTTTCCACAAGGCTGCAATTACATGAGCAAGCTCTTTTTTGTTACTATGATGCTTTCCTCGCTGCTGTTGAACCCAAGACTTATAAAGATGCTTTAACTCAATCCTGCTAGATCAAGCATTACAGAATGAGCTCAATGGAGTTCTGAACGCCTTGAAGGATGGGAGTCATAACCGGCTGCGACCAGATATAAAAGTTATGGTTATTATCTTTGAAGTGGTTCTACGAAGTAAAGTAGATGAACTGGGAGGTATTGCTAAAGAACAAGGCCTCAATTAGTGGCCGTGGTTAACTGTCAAGAGAAGAGGGAATTGAATTTATGAAGAGTATTTTGATCTTGGTTGGCCACATGATTAGTAGGCTATAAGGATTTTTCTCGCATTTGCCGCTCACATGAACATGGATGTTCTACACAAATGGATGTCAAGACTACGTTTTTGATAATGTATTTGCGCTAGGATGAGGTTTACGTTAGAGCGGCCGGACGGTTTTGTGGATCTAGAATAACCAAATCACGTATACAAGCTAAAGAAAGCTCTTTATGGTGTAAAAACAAGCTGCAACGCGCGTGGTATGACATGTTGTCTTTCGTTCTCTGATATCTCGCTAGGACTTCTCCAGAGAAGGCACGCGAGTGGATCCGCCGCCCGACCTTCCGCCATACTCGTGTTATGTCTGTAATGGAAGGCAATAGAGAATACGTTTCTGGTTGACATAGTAGTTATGGTTGATGATAATTATCTTCTTGCGCGATGCATCTTCACCTGAAGGTGTTAGTGACCTATTTGACTTAAAATCTGTGTTCTCTAAAATTTAAGATATCCAATGATGGGAATAAAATCTCATTTTTTTAGGAATTACAGATTTTTCGCAGAAAGTAATCCAAAGGCATCTTTAGTTAGCCTAGTCAAATATATGCTCTGTTGACTCTCTTTTAAAGAAATACGGTTTTGATTCTTGTGACCCAGTGGATACTCCTATGGTGGAAAAATCTAAACTGGATGAGGATAAAGAAGGGAAAGCTGTAGATCCATCACAATATCATGGTATGATTGGCACCCTCCTTTATCTCACAGCTAGTAGACCTGACCTACAATTTGCTATATGCATGTGTACCCGGTATCAGGCTCGGCTACCAAAAAGCACCTACATGCGGTCAAAAGGATCTTTTGGTATCTAAGAGGAATCGTAAATCGGGGACTATGGTATCCGAAGGATTCTTCGATTGCACTAACAGCATTTGCAGATGTGGATCATGCTGGTTGTCAAGATACAAGACGTCGCACTTCTAGGTAGATTAGATCGTTAGTATGGGTCATCAAAAAGGAAGCAAACAACTATCGATATCCAGTACAGAAGTGATATATTGCTATCTCAGGATGTTGTGCTCTCAAATTTTGTGGATGAGATCATAGTCTTTACCGGGACTAGTGCCTTGGATTCAATAAAAATTCCAATGTACTGTAGGCATAAAAAAGCGCTATTGCACTTAAGCTGCACAATGTGCAAAAACATTCTAGGTCGAAGCATTTAGACATAGATTTCACTTTATCAGGGCATGTTGAGAAATGGGGTGATTGAACTTTACTTGTACTATACGGGTAATCAAATGGCGGACATCTTCACAAAAGCCCTTGCAAGAGAAAGAATTAAATTTCTTATCAACAAGCTAGGAATGCGGAGTTTTACGCCGGAGACTCTCAAACAATTGGCAGATGAAGTTGATGAATAGTGGTGGTACCTATTCAAATATCCTGTATCATATGTATAAAATTTTAATTTTATTATTAAAACCTTAAAATCCAAAAGAGATTTTTTATTTTTTAGAATTTTTTATAAAAAGACAAAATACAAAAATATAAAATTTCTAAACCAAAGAAAAAAAAATTAAAAATGAGAAAATATAAAAAGAGGTAATAATGGCATGTCTTCTGAAAATCGATAATCATTTACGGTCTCTAGATAAATGTTCATTCAATAATGATACGAGACTTGTAAATGAAGTCGGATAAGTTCCAAATGTTTTCAAAACATGCCAAATAGCTTGCTATTATTTCAGATAGCAACCCAGTCTTCATCTTAAAGGCAAGTATTTCAAAAAGAAAACTTGACCTCATAACGGGAATTTATTCTCGGGCATGGTCTACTTTATGACCATGCAAAGGCTTGTGATTACTTTGCAATCATCAATACCGTGCTTACTAATATTTCCATAAGTGTTGTGTCTGGTGCACTTTTATGTGTTAAAATAAGAGAAATCTTATTTTGGTGTTTGTTTTTTCAAAGATATAACATTGCCTTATCAAAAAATGCTTTTTCAATGACATTCGACTTCTTAAACATTGTTTGAGGGGGAGAAAATGTTAAATATCTTCTTCATAATGAAAATGTGCTTAAAGGGACAAAGTTTTTTTAAACAATAACAGAATATCAATCTTGAGGAAAGTGAATTAACTTTATCTTATGTGTGCCTTAATTGTTATGTGTTTATGCCTTTAGGGAATAGATTTTGCAAAAAACTAATCCTATTTAGGTATGATAGTATAAACATTAGGACTAATCTGCTGCTATTTGTTTTTCTTGTTACTCCTATAAAACTTATCTATGCAAAATAAAAGGGTATTGAAACTTAAGGGGCCAAAAGTGTTAAAAACCATAATTGTTTTATAAACCACTACCTAACACGTCAACTATTCACATCACAAACACACACTTCAAGAAAAAGTTTTTTCATCCCTATCATCCTACTCGATTCTCACTCCTTTGCTAACCATTTTAGATTCAGTTTCGTGCGGTATGGCGTAAAAAGAAATGTGTTCTCCTACACCTAAACTACTCATGTTTCAAAGGAATTGGTGTTTCATCCAAGTTTGATCTTGAAATCCCTAATTCTCAAATTAAGGTTCTTGAAAAAATAAAGTGGTTAAAATGTCAAATTGATTGAGGGGTTTTGTAGTTTTAGGTGTACCTAGGACTCGTTTAAAAACAGTTTTGATTATAGTTATCATTTGCTTATGCTTTTGTTAATATTTGATGCGAAAATTTAGGTTTTTGAGTTTCTATGTAATATGTTCAAGGGTTTTGTGTGGGAATGTTATTTTAAGCTTACCCGTTTGGTATTTTTTTATGATTTGCTTGATAATTTCGCAACCATTGTTGGTGATTCTTTGTGATGTTCTTGTTAAAGTTGTTATACATGGTTAGATTTTTATCATTCTTGTCGTGTTTTGGCTTAAATGTTGTTATCTTTAATGTCTTCCCAATGATTGCTTAAATCATATGTATGCCTAATAAAACATGATATGAGTGCCTAAAAAATGACTTGTTTGTGATATGATGACAATGAACGAACAACTCATGTCTTTGGAAACGAACAACATGAATTAGTTGTGAACCAACAAGTTATTCTATTGTAGTTGGAACGAGACAATAGTTTATAGTAGGACCCGAAACAAATATATTATAGTAGGAAGCCGAACAACGTCTTGATAATAGAATCCGAACAACTGTATTGATAGAAGGAACCGAACACTGTATTGTAGTAGGGAAGAACTCGAAAAGACTGTTTGACAGTAGAATCGAACAACTGTATTGATAGAAGGAACAGAATCAATGTATTGTAGTAGGTTACCGAACACTGTCTTGACAAGAAGAATACCGAACAATTGTATTAATAGTAATGGAACGAAACAGCTATTGATAGGTTGGAAACCGAACAAAAAACTACTGTGTGTCTTGACCAAGAAGGAAAAACGAACAATGTATTAATAGAAGGGACCAAACAAATATTGATTGTTGGAACCGAGAATAAAAACTGTCTTGACAGTTTGGAAACATAACAACTGTATTGATAGAAGGACGAACAAACCTTGTGAGTAGTAGGAACCGAGCACTTGATTCTATAAGGCAATACCGAAACAACGCTAGCTTTCTCAATAGGAATATATTTTTTGTCCATAAGACCCAAATCACTTAAGTTTAAATTTTTCGCTTTTAAAGGTGAATTTAAAATCTTAATAGGGAGTTAATTAAAAATTGGTAATTTTAACACTCTAAATCAATGTTACAGTTGGATTAATATGGTGTTTTTAAAATGGTGATCTTTAACAAGTGGAAAAAGTTTTAAAGTTCCTGAACAATACTTAAGCATCGTTCACATCATGAATCAACTGTTGACATTGCTCAGTTCAATAGGTCCTTATAGTATATTGTATAAAGAAGATTGATTGTACGTATAAACTATATTGGTCCTATCCTTAGCAGATATGTCATGGATCCTATAAGAGCTCAGCGAATAGGCATTGGATGATGAGTTAGTCGCCCCAGGTGACAGTCTTTGTAAGATAGGGAAAGAATCATATCTCCGAGCTACGTCTTAAACTCTAAAATTCCAAAGACCTATCTTTAAGTGTGTGTTAGATGCTCTCAACTCACTTTCCATTCGACAATTGCATTTGAGATCTCTGTTGAGTACCTGAAAGTTATTACATGCAAGGTTGGGGTTTTTGTTCAGAACATAATTCTTTACTTCGCTTCAAGTTGTATTGGAAAAAGTCATACTGTTACAATGTGAAAACTTTAAAGTTATGCTCAAGATTGTTGCCCTAAAAACTACCTGGTCAGAAATTTGGAAAGCAACCTCTACTTGAGGAGGACTCATTCTATCTTTTTATTAGAGACTCCTTGGACACACTTGGATGAGATCAAGTTCTTGTCTGACGTCAATATCAATCACATGCATCAACCTTGGAGATCATTTGCTGCCATAATCAACAAGTGTCTTAGTGGAAAAACTACGACTCTGGAAAGTCTTCGCCTGTCACGTGCTCAAATCCTTTGGGGCATGTATCATAACAAGAAGGTTGACTATGTCTACTTATTGTGGGAAGACTTGGTGTTTCAAGTGGAGAACAAGAATTCTAAGAAGAACAATGACATGTATTATCCATGATTCACCAAGGTCATTATCGACTACTTCATGGCAAAGGATCAAGCAATACCAAGGAGAAACAAGATGTTTTGGCACCATGCCAGGGATGACTTCATGTTTACCACCATAAGAGTCATTTCTAAACATCAGGATACATAAGTATACGGTTCTATTCTCCCTCAGCACTTGACCAATCAAGCCATGTTAGAGTTCGAAGCCTACATGACTTACCGAGCTTATGCTACTGGTGAAAAGACTCCAAAACCAAAAACCACAAAGTAGAAAGTTGATTCTGAAGCATCTCCCAAGACGAAGACTACTCAAGCTACTAAAAGAAAAAAGAATCAAGTCTTCGGCTAAGGGAGATAAAGCTGCTAAGAAGAAGCAACCCACAGAGACATCTATGGACAAAGGTCTCACAGTGTTATCTGATGTTGCTTTAACAGAAGTTGAGCAACTAAAGCTGGTCATTGAAAGAAGCAAGACACAGACTCACAGCTCTCAAGCCAGTGGTTCAGGTACAGATGAAGGAATTGGTGTTAAACCAGGGGTTCCCGATGTACCTTCATATAACTCTAATGATGAGCAAATCTCTTGGAAGTCAAGTGACGAGGAGGATGATGATGAAGTGAGCCTAAATGATGATGATGACGATGTTTCTAATCAAGATGATGATGATGATCAAAAACATGATGATGCTAATGATGATGCTTAAGATAAAGATAATCAAGATGATGAAAATCAATATGATGATAATGAGCAAACGGATTCAGACAACGAAGGTGATGACTTCGTTTATCCCAAGTTTCCAACTCATGATGATGAAGCAAAGCAAGACGAAGAAGTAAATGAGGAAGATAGCTTTGATCCAAGGGTTCAAACACCCTCTCATGTTTGAATCACTGATGTTGATGCAATGATGAAAGTAATGAAGAAGTTTAAGGACGGGAAATAAAATTTAAACTGAGGAAGAAAGGATGAGTAAGAGGTGACCATACTCAGAGGACGAAAGTAATGGCTTTACTGGGAAATGAATGTTAATCTAGAGGGAGGAGACACTGCGATGAACGATGCTCCACTGCCTAATGTTCAAAGCAAATCTGGGAAACAGAAGATACTCATGTGATACTCATCGCTTGATCAATCCTGAGGTTCAACACAGAGTTTTCTGTGACATCTGCTTCGTTTCTAACTATTGCTCAACCAAGACCAGAAGAAGGTCATTGACTCAATATTTACTCTTATAATTGAGGCAATTCACTTGTAGATGTGACGAGTCATACTATTGTCGACCACATTTTGTATCTGTAATTAACTCTTCCTCATTCATCTACTCATCATCATTCCACATCTGAAATTAACAATACCTACGCCAGCATTTGTTCCAAGATCCTCACTATAAGATCTTCACAAACTTTGGCTCTTTTCGGGTTTGACCCATAGACATAAACTTTGGAAACCAACTTCTTTGAGTTCAAGCAAACAAATCATTTTATTGAAGCAGGTTCTTTCATGTCTTGGATGGTTGATGCGTACTTGCCAAACAAGATGCATAAAGCCGTCAAAACTGCTGTTCAGTTACAATCCGAAAGACTCAAAGATGAAGCCCAAGCTGAAAATGCAGACTTCCTCAACAAACTTGATGATAACATTAAGAAAATAATCAAGGATCAAGTCAAGGAACAAGTCGAGGCTCAAGTCTCCAAGATTTTGTCAAAAATTGAGAAGTTAGTCAAAGATCAACTTGAGTCTGAAGTTCTCATTCGTTCATCAAATGAAGCAAGAGATCCATGCTGGTAGCATACTAACCTGTCTGAAACTGGAGCTGAAAAAAGAATTCTCATTGACAAATGGGAAGCTAACCAAATCTATTGACAGGTCAGACTATACAATAAGAATCTCTAAAAGCAACTGGTTGACGCTTTATGACGATGACAAAAGACATCCGGATGATATGAGACCACTATCATATCAAAGAGTCGAGATGATGAGATGATGACGAAGGAAACCATCCGCTGGGATCGATACCAGGGGTCCAAGAGATGACGAGCTGGTAAAGAACCAGAATCAACTAGTGCACCAAGAAATAGATCATCACAAGCAGGTTGATGTCATATGAAGGTTCCCAAGTCTCAACTCAAGGACTGCTAGCGATTCTACTTAACCAGAGGAACTATGCTCTCATATCGAAGGATCTGGAAGAACCAGCACCAATCATGAGTTTGGTAACAGGAGCACTGAAGATCATCCTAATGAAGAGGACCTCTCAGCATCTTGTTTGGTTTCTAAAACCAGCGAAAATTCCTACTCCCGATGTGATTGGAACAATGACTGTGCCTGATGCTCATGGACCTGTTCAACCTGGCTCGGCTCTTTGGTCAGAGGCAGATCCGATGAATCGTTTAATGAGTTGATGGACACTCCTCTTGACTTCTTAGCTTTCGTGATGAACCGGCTTAAAGTTGATACTCTAACTCCAGAGTTATTAGCCGGTCCAACATTCGAGCTAATGAAAGGATAATGCAAAAGTCTGATTGAACTTGAATACCTATTTGAAGAAGTTTACAAGGTAACCATGGATCAATTAGACTGGATCAACCCTGAAGGTCAGCAATATCCTCATGACCTACGGAAGCCACTACCATTGATACCTAATACTCTAGGTCGTCGTGTCATACCTTTTGATCACTTCATCAACAACGATCTTGAGTATCTCAGTGGTGGGGTCTCAAGCCGAAGATATGCAACCTCCATGACAAAGACCAAGGCTGGAGATTATGAGCACATTAAATGGATTGAAGATTTAGTCCCCAACAGAATGTGGAGTCAAGTGTTGGTTAGCTACGACAAACATGCACTGCGGGGAATCTCACATTGAGGACGCAAACGACAACAATTCTAAGGATTTGCGGCTAACATGGAATCTGCTAGAGATGTCTACTCCAAACGCGGAATCATTGCTGTCACAAAGATTGAAATAGTCGAATGGCATAACCACAAGCATCTTGATTGGATCATTGTTCGTAGGGATGATGACAAGCTATACAAGTTCAAAGAAGGAGATTTCAACAGGCTTTGCATACAGGATTATCAGTAGTCATGCTCGCACTTCTTGTTCAAGGCAGGTTGACAAATTCTCCCCGCCACCCTAGTTGAAGAACGCCTAGCTTTTAATGTCTCCTTGAGAATGTTCACAAGAAGCGCTGTCATCCAAAGGCGTGTGGAAGATCTTCAATTAGGTGTCAAAAGTTACCAAAAGAAGCTCAACCTCATAAAGCCGGATACGTACAGACCTGATCTTAAAAGAAGGGAAGCTTACACAGCATACTCCAATCCCAGAGGCTTCATTTACCAGAACAAAGGCAGGAAGAACAGATTGATGCGTATTGATGAATTACACAAGTTTAGTGACGGTACGCTTGATGATGTTAGAACTGCTCTCAATGATCGTCTAAAGGGAATCCGGATGCAGTATCTGCCTCAGACTATCTGGAGACAACGTGACAAAGATAATGCAGGAGCAATGATCCAGGCAATTGACAAACAGCTAAAGACAAGGAGTATTATGCGGAGTTTGGAGAAATTTATTGGTGGGAGACCATACGAGGGTGACTTTCGGCTGCTGCAAAGGACCATAGATATATATCATATGATGTCCTCATTCATAAAAGGTCATCAATCATGAATAATAAAAACTTATCGCATTTTGTATATATGTATGAAGACTATTATGGTAGATATTGAGGAGATGCTCGAAGTATTACAAAATTTTCAAGAATTTTCTTAGTGAATTGTTCATAACATTTCATATTATTATACTCAGACACTTGTGCTTATATACCCTCAAAAAAATTAAGGGGGGGCATTAAAATGTTCCTTATAATTATTGTCATGTAACGTTTTGTCCCCGAACGTTTAATCAATTGATATCCAAAATATCAAGGGATTAACATTTTGGATAAGGGGAGAAAATTTGATTAAACTTAATGTAATTTATATCGAAATATGATTGTATTAAATGGACTCAATGCACTCCAACCCTTAGCATGTACTACGATCACGGTGCACATGTTAAGGGGGAGCGTTTAGTGATGATGAAAAACTATTAAAGTGTAAATCTTTTGATATTTTTATCAAACACTTTGATTGAACTTTTTAATGATTTTGGTTTTGATTGTATGGAATACATAAAGATCTGAACATGTACTTAAATGTTGAGGAGTATATAGGTGGTAGGATAGAGGTATGTCAAAAATTCCCATAATCCAGCGTAGAGACCGGATTGGATCTACCAGGGTTATCACACTAAGTTAGTGTAGATGTCCTTGGTATGATACCAATAGGAAGAAATAAAATGAGAAGATCGAGATTAGATTGCAACTGAGATGGAAGCTAACACTTGGATTAGAACCCAGCAAGGTATTAGTTATGAAGTCTCGGTAAGCATTGAAGGGGTTGAAGAATGAAAGAGAATGTAAGGATAATGGTGTAAAAGAAATTAAGCCCTCACTTCACTTAGGCAGAAACCAGGTGCAATACGCATAATCTGTCAAAACAACACTAAGCTGTTGTCTGACATTGTAGACAAGTCATGGACCCAGTGACGCTATGCACAACGCCCTCCCTAGCCACTCAGAGGTCTTCTCAAAAGACTCTTATTCATTTCTCACAGAGATTACCGCATGGCATTTTCTATCGATTTCTCGAATTCCGATGTTAGTTGTCTATTTGTTAAGGTGGCAGTCTGCTCCAGCCTTCGATCACTAAAACAAAAGTGCACAATTGAGTCTAGAGCCAAAAGAGATCATCCATAAATCTCATTAGGACACTTGTCAAAATTATGCTTGCTATCTCACACAATGTGAATAACAAGAAATATATATAAAGAGTCCTACGCATTATCCTTGTGATTTTGCTAGAACATCCGAGTGATACTAAAGTACTCACAATGAAGATGGAAATCCTGCTTGAGACAACATCAAACAAGCTCATGGTAGGTAACTTGTGCGTGCTTGTTGACTGCTTCTCGTGTCCTTGATGCTCCAGATCGTGTGTTAGGCATCTTCCTACAACATATCAACATAACACTCGATGAGATTCCTAGGTGATGCGAGATAACTAACGGGGTTAAATAAAATTTGCGATTACTTCACATAGAAAATACATGATCAAAAATATATTCATGGAAACCCCATAACGCATGATGCAAAAAGCATAAGTAAATCAAATTATGGCATCATATCATAGATAAATATCAATTTCATATCATCGATCATTAGTGATTACATCACATTGATTTCAAAATACAGAAAATATAAGTTTCTAATACTACGGTCATCACTAAACGCTACTGGTCAATATTGTAACACTAATGAACATATCTAAGGATGGTAGCCTATGTGCTTCCTAGCACACGCCTCAAATCTGCCAACTCTCAATCAGTCATAAAATTGAAACCGTCGTATCTGCCTTAACTCTCTCTGCATACGTGCCATGCCACGCTAGAGTCGGTCAACTCTCTAACTCTCAACACTCACGGTGCCTCTAAGTCTCCTATTATCCCTCTCCAACTTAGTAACTTTCTCAGTCAAAACAGTGACTGCCGACTCAGCCCCAATAATCCTATGTCCCTGCTCTCTCAGAGCTCCCTCAATGACCTGTATACGATGGACTGGAATAGCCTCAGTGTGATCATAGAACCTCTTAACCAAATCTCCCAATGTCTCATATGTAACCTCTACTGCTCCCTCTTGAGCAGGCTCAGGGGTATCCTTTGGCATTACAAGATGCGTAACCCTCTCAACTCTGACCTCAACCAGGCCCCTCGTACCCGTCTCACTCTCCTCTCACTCAGCAGCCTCAACTACAACTCTAGCATCAATCCCTCTATCTCTAAGAGCATCTGCATAAGCGAAACACTCGTCAATCTCAGCCTGAATCTCAGGTTCAATCTCAATCCCATCGCTCCTCACAACATCAACATCCATCTCTAATATAGCCCCTTTAGACCTAGACGGCTTAGAACTCTCATCCTCAAAGTTAACTCCCTATCCAACCTCTCTAGGTATATATGACTCAAAACTATCCTCCAAACAATCCTCTAAATCCGTAGCTATCTCAGGACTCCTAATCCTCTTAGGTGATGGTAAAAGATCTGCACGTGCATAAGACAATGCCTCAAGGGTAGATGAAGATAACGGTACGGATGCAATAGGCGATCTACTCCTCTTGCAAGAACGGCTCGCAGAAGAAGAATCATAAGATGGTCTCTCGGAAATAGTAGATAAATGATGAACACTCGGTACTAAAGGGCATAATCGATGACTAGATCTCATACCCGATGGTGATGCTGGCAATGAATGATTAGAAGATGAATGACTAGATGCATAATTAGATAAAGCATCCACAGAAGAATCCAAAGAAGTCTCTAACGATGAACTCGATGATGAATCCGATGATGAATCAGCCAAAGAAAAATGATTTAAAGAAGAATAGTCAACTGAATGTCTCACAGCAAGACGATGAGTGGGTAACAGTCCAACCCTCTTCCTAGCAGTCATCATGTGTACCGGCCGATTAAAATGGTAGCGGTACGGTCGACCATGGGGAATAGGCTGTCCTAGTGCAAGAACCATGACTCGATGTCGAAGTGCACCAGATGTTGTAGGTGACCTTTGACTAGAAAGGGTAGTCTCAGTGAATGGTATACCATGGGTAGGTGATGGTGGTGTATCAGGTGTATCGCTGTCTGTGGTGTCATCAGCCGATGATAAAAATGGTGAGATAGTTAGTAATGGTGGTAGATGATCTGATGATGGATCCTCAGATAGATCAAACTCCATATCAGATGCAGGTGAGTAATCAGGAGATGCTGGTGTATAATCTGGGGATGGTGGTGTATCAGGTGTATCGCTGTCTGTGGTGTCATCAGCCGATGATAAAAATGGTGAGATAGTTACTGGTGTGGTGTTGGGAATAGTAGTAGGGATAGTACCGAACAAGATACTCGTCCAGCAGGTGTCCCCACGCTATCCTCTGATGAATCCGAAGAAACTGAGATAACTGAAATAGCCATGACCTGCACAAGCAA
>BQNB010091477.1:0-21679 GCA_026074375.1 Tanacetum coccineum
AATTAACGGTTCAAGAAAAAGGGCGTACTAAAAGTCATAGGTTAAAGAGTACTTAGACCAATCTGTAAAAGAGTAATTTGTACTTGTGTTTAAACGAAAACACGAGCAATGTAATTTCACCCCATGTAATTAAACAGGTAAAATGTAGGGCTATGAAATCTCACCTTAAGCAACGTAGCGAGTGATGAAATAATCAAAGAAACATAGGATAACAACTGGTGAACGAAATATGAGCACGAAGTCCTAACCGCGACCTAAATGAATAATGACGCGGCTTAATGCAAGATAAAGGTAAAACGATGCACACCTATTTTTAAAAAGTCAACATCGCCCGTATAAGCTTGTTTCATATTTTAGTTAGTCAAAATGCGATTCTGAAAATTATATGGTTTTTAATTAAGTTCCAAAACCTAAACCGGGAGTTACTATTTTTATTTTGCTAATATGTACTTTTCGTCAAATATAAACTTTCATCTTTAGTCAATTCCTAACACTTATGAAATATCATTTCTATAAAGTTTCTAACGCGTCCTAATAATTTATAAGCAATACACTATTATTCGCTAAGGTTTTTATAGCTCAAACGGACCCGCAAAACACTCAAAAACCCTATATTATATTTCTAACAGCTTTATTATTTAGAAAAATAGGTGTAGGAAATTTGCTAACTTTTCTGAAAAATAGTCCAACTTTGACGGAGTGTAACTCTTTCGTTATAAACATTCATGACAAAAGAAAGGTTACATATTTTAGCGAAAAATCATTCCGGACAAGTTTTATTTTATACACTTTAGCCGATTCGGTCCTGAAAGGGGTCAAAACCTCAATTTGAGATCAGATCAGAATGTTCACAGTTTTTGCAAAAGCTATCAAAAGTATTTATGTTTCGCCAAACTTTAAACGGCCTTAACTTCTTCGTTATAAGTCGGATTTTCACGTTCTTTACATCAAAATTACCGGGAGAACATATACTAACATAATATTTGAGTTTTAACTTGTCAAAACATTTTAAGACACCCTTATCATGCGGGTTGTTTGGGTCATCTTCTATATGTTCCCGAAATGTGTCAAAACAACAATCCACAACTTCCCCAAAGGCCTAATCTAACCTATCTCCATTCACTACTAATTCAAAAAAAAATCCCTCTCATAACTAACCTAATCCCTTCATCAACAAGATTACAACTTCACTAACAACACTAGTTAACATATATAATCACTCGTTTATCCCAAAAATTTAATAAACACAATATTATTGCAAGAACATAAATGATACTTTTCCATCACTAAAAGCTACTAGTTAAGTTTATAAAAATAATAACACAACATATGGGTGATGCTTATTTTGAAAGAAAATGTATAAATGTGAACAAGATGATCAAAGAATCAAAATAGTAGTTAGGAGATACTTACCAAGATGATGAACACAATAGAAACCTTAGGTTTTAATTATAACCCAAAAATATAGAAACCCTAACTTGTTTTTGTAAACCCTTTCTTAAATCTTGCACAAAACCTTGCTTAACCCAAAATCCTTTTAACAAAATTCCTTGTAAGAACATGTGTGGGTGGTGGTTTCAGTTCTGTTGGTATCTCCCTGGGTGCTAGATCGGCTGGCTTCCATAGCAGCAAGGGCATCAACCACACGCTGAGTAACAAGTTGGTCTAGTACGATCTGGTTGACTCCACATTCGTTGTTTGAGATTGGGTTAGTTGCATATTGTCGAGTACGTGCCATTGTTCTATAACATAACAGACATCAAAAATGAGATCACACAAAGAATAAAATCATCACCATAAATAGCAACATCGTAACCATACATAAATAGGTTCAGATACTTAATACATCATTCTTACAATACATCATAAGAAGTATAAGTTTCATAATAAACCTACTATCTGAGTACAAACTCAATGCTTAGCAGGCTATACAAATGAGCAAATAAATGACAATAATATAACAATACTGCTAGTATCTAGTAGTCTATCCTATCGCTTTAACGCTCTGATGCGCTCTCCAAACCTACTCAGCTTATTGTCACCCTCCTGCCTCAGATGTTATAACTCTCTGATCTGATCCATAGCAAAACTCTAAGCATCGCGAGCATATGCAGCCTCTTGCTCTGCGGTCACTACACTGGTACGGAGGTATCATGCCTCTCACTTAGAAGATGCCAGTTGTGCTCGCAAAACGGATCTGTCATCTTGTGCGTCCTGGAGACGTACATATATCTCATGGCTATCCTGCTTGTAACGGGTGCCAAGATCAGTAACTCTCTTATTGGTCTCCTCTACGGAGACCACAAGTATATCGATAGTACCTTGGGCCAAGGTAGACCCAGGCTGTCTCCCAGCAGCAGCTGCAGAGCTCTCCCTAATCTTGAAGGGTGGAGAGGAAAGTCGAGCTCTCTTTTAAGGCAGCAGGTCGGCCTCGGGAATGGAATCTATATGGGTAGGTGATGATGGTAGTGGTGGTGATGGTATCCTGGGTAGAGGTGATGATAAGGGTGATAGTGGAGATGGTGGTAGAGATGGAGGTGTAGGTTCAACAAGCCACTCGTCAACTAATGAAGAAATGGACAATGATAGAGGAGTTTGAGGGCGAACCAGCTTCTGCGCTCGACGAAGTCATGTCTGGGATAATGGGATGACATGGAGAAATGGGTGATGGTGGAGTGGGGGCGACCTCGTCCTCCTCGAAAGGCTCGATCTCCACCACATCCTCAGATGGTGAGGCAGGTTCTTGTATAACTATTGTGGAGGCCGCCAGAGCTGGGAGCTTATTTTCCTCCTTGATGAGGAGTCATTTTATACACTTTTTCGGGGTCATTTAACCACTTAAATTGTGCATTTATGCCCAAAATAAGTACTTAATCATTCCTTTTCAGGTATTTCTCATTTGGAGGGCATTTGGATGAATTACACGTGACTTAGGCTCATTTGAAGAAGAAATGGACAAGACTATGGACCTACACCAACATTGATCAAGAATTTATCTATAGTGGCTGGAGACGGCGTCACAGATACAACGTGACGTCGTCACCACGAAGATCAAGACGGCGTCACAAGATTCCACGACGGCGTCAGAGCATATGACCTAGCCTATTATCTAGAATATTCTCTTTCATAACGGTGTCGCGATTAAAACGCGACACCGTCACATTTTTTTTCCTATATATACAAACCCAAATTTAGGGTTTTGAGGGTGTAACTTTAGAATAAAAAGAGGGTACGAACCCTAGTTCGTTTAGCAACTGTTAGGGACAAATTTAGGGCCTAAAAACCCTATTGTACTTCCTCCAACTTATGTTTTAATCAAGTAAGGTTTATTTAATCATTCAATATGTCTATGTATTGTTTAATATATATATACTCTTGCTTTATCTTTAATATGCTTGGCTAAACCTTCTATTGTGTTTATTTATGATTGTATGAAACCTAGAATTTAGATCTTAGTGGTGTTGCTTCTTGTGATGGATTTGCATGTTAGGATTTAGAAAACTAGCTTTTGTCTGTATCGCTGTTGATATGTCTAGGGAAACATGATTGTGTAAAAAGGATACCATTAGGTAATAGTCTTCATACTACCTTTCTCCCTAATATGGTTGATCCACTTTTAATATATTTCACATGCACTTAGTGTACCCCTAGGGGCCATGTAATAGTCTTCATACTACCTTACGTATGCGTTGCTCTAGCGGAATACTAAGTAGACGGCGGGTTCGTGTAATTCATTCATGACTTAGGAAATAGTTACACAGATCATTACAAGTGTGACAAGGCAATAACACTAGGAGAAGCAATCTAGGAAGTAATACATGATTAAATAAACACAGTCTTTTATCTTATTGTTATCACAAGTAGTGTAGAATATATTTAGTTAATAGCTAAAACCAACCACCTCTCAAATATATATGATTTACTTGCTTTCCATAAAACATAAAAACACAAAAATAATCTTCTCTCAACCCTTAGAATTTTGTTAGATTGTGATCAAGACTTCCCAACCTATTCCCCGAGTGAACGATAACAACCCCTCGAGTCTTGCATACACTACTACTACAACGATTAGGTGCTCTGCCTAGGGAGTTGTAAAACATCTTGTAGAAGTCCTACGACGATCGTATCAAGTTTTTGGCGCCGCCGCCTGGGGAATAGTTAGGTTCTGATCATAGTTTAACTTAGTTCTACTCGCTTGAATCCTTTCAAGTGAGACTTAAATTCCGCATATTAGCTTTCTTGTAGCCTATCTCTTCTTTGTGTGTTTGTTCATAATTCCCATTGACTATTCCATTCTTCATCATGGAGAATGCGAATCCATCATCGACCTTAGAATCTCTTTTTCAGGAATCCCTTGACACCACTCACGCTAAGTTCACGGCCTGAATAAACAAGCTATTAACAATGAGGCAGATTATTGATTCTCTTCTTTTTAAAACCATTAATGAGATGACCAACCAATCTTTCGACTCTGAGATCTTCTGCCCTGATGAGAGAATCAAGGAACTTGAATTAAGAACACAATAAAGAAACAATTTTGAGGAAGAATTATTCAAAAATAGGTTTCCTACTGAGAAAGAATTAGCTTACCATAAGGAACTATTAGGAGAACCTCAACCCCCATTCTCAACTCTAGAGCCCAAAATTAGGAGAGGCGACCCATGGAGCTTAAAGATCCCTTGTGTAATTGGCACCGTCTACACGGGCCATGCATACATTGATCTACAATCTCTTATCAACATCATGTCTCATGCTTATTACAATAAAATAAGAAAAAACCCCTTTCAAGCATGTAGGAACCCATACCAACCATACAAGTTTTGCAACTTCGTTAGAAGAGCAAAAAACATGCATATATTTATTGGATGCTTGAACCATTGACCAATCGGTCGGTGGTAAGCTTCGTGACCTCAACGCCGAAGAATCCTGGGCATTATTAGAGGACCTCGCCCTCTATGACAATGAAAGTCGGAACGACCTAAGGATTTCGCTAAGCCGGTCAAGGAAATCTCTTTGCCTCAAGATGTCCTGAGTACATCCGGCCGTCGTCTAATCGAGCTCGAAAATCAAGTCCAACGCTTGATGGAAGCTCATCTTGCTCTGACACAACCTACTCAAGTAAATAAAGTCACTAGCCTATGTGAAATCTGTAGTGGTCCATGTGGACATAGTATCTGGATGGGAAGACCCCGAACAAGCTTTGTTGGATTAGCATCCTAGCGTACAGATAATGCGGGGAGGTAAGTGGTATACTTTCAAGCCCGAGTAAAACAACCTTGGTGACACCTATAATCCGTCATGGAAAAGTCACCCAAACCTTCAGACTTAACTTGTATTACTAACAGTACTAACTATTTCTATCAGTACTAACTATAACTAACAGACTTAACTTTAATACTAACAGTATTAAGTCTGTTTACAATATTTTCCTAACACAATGACTTTCTCTCTTTATATTAGAACAACACCTAAACCCTTATGCGACGTGTCACAATAGGCCACAAAGTCATCGCTACCTTCATGTAGTGCCAAAATTAGTGCGTCGTAGAGTTTTTCCTTTAAGAGCTAAAAAGATGACTCCTATTCTTCTTTACAGTCAAACTTCTTATTCTTCTGTGTCAACTCAGTCAAAGGTTTGGCGATCTTTAAGAATCCTTCGATGAATCTCTGATAGTAGCCAACAAGACCTAGGAATTGGCGTATCTCGTTAGGAGTGGTAGGAGATGCCCAATTCTTAATGGCCTCGATCTTTGTGGGATCAACATGAATGCCTTTACTATCAATTACGTGTTTGAGGAATTTTACCGTGTGTATCTAAAATTCACACTTGGAAAAATTAGCATACAATTTATCCTCCTTAAGCAGCTCTAAGATTGTCTTCAAATGTTCTCTGTGTTCTTCTTTATTGCGAGAGTAAATGAGAATATCATCGATAAACACGATCATAAACTGATCCAAACAGCCAGTGTGTTGGTTAAATCAAAAGGCATTACTTGAAACTTGTAGTAACTGTAACGGGTTCTGAAAGCCATCTTGGGAATATCTTCCTCTCAAACCCTTAATTGATGATAACCTGATCTTAGGTCATCTTTAAGTAGACGCTTAATGCTTGTAATTGGTCGAACAAATCGTCGATTCTGGGTAACGGATATTGATTCTTCACGGTAAGTTTATTTAATGCACGGTAATCGATGCACATCCTGAAGGATTTGTACTTCTTCTTGACAAATAAAACCGGAGCTCTCCAAGGAGAGGAACTTGGTCTAATGACTCCTTTGTCTGCGAGTTCCTTCAATTGGTCTGATAATTCTTTCATCTCGGCTGGTGCTAATCTATAAGGTGCACGTGCAACTGGTGCAGCTCCAAGCATCAAATCAATTTGAAATTCGACTTGACGAGCGGGTAGAAGTCCAAGCAAGTCTTTAGGAAATACTTTCGGAAAATCTCTCATGATAGGTAAGTCTCTGAGTTGCTTCTCTCCTGTTTCCTTTTTCGTTACTTGAATTAGGAACACTGGACATCCTTTCTCCATGTATTTTTGTGTCTTGATACATGAGATGATGCTTAGTCTGGATTCGCCTCTAACTCCGCTTCTATCTCCCTATATTATTAGCACTTCATTTCTGTAAGGAACACGAACAAGCTTCTCGTGACATACGATCACAACATGATATTTTGACAGCCAATCTATCCTAATTATTACATCAAATCTTCTGAGTTCTATAGGCATTAGGTCAATGTTGAAGGGTTGGTTTTGCAATTTTAGAGTACACCCTCGTAAGATGGTATCGGTTGTTACAGACTTCCCGTCAGCTAATTCGACATGGTACTTAGTATCTAGAGTAGTAGGTATAACATTTAGGTATTCACTAAAAGTGGTCGACGCAAAACTCCTATCAGTGCTGGAGTCAAACAAGACATATGCATAATGATTATTGACGAGGAACGTACCCGTGACAACATTGTTTTCTTGCACAACCGCTTCTTCTCCTCACATGTACACTCTACTACGAGCTCCATCCCCATTCTGGTTTCCTTGACTATTGTTTGCTCCATTTTAGTTTCCTTGGTTCTGGTTCCTATAATTCTGGTTGCCTCAGATCTAGTTTCCTTGGCCTTGGTTCTCTACTTTTATACATTCATTCTTATAATACCCTTTTTGTCCACAACCAGAGCAGATAGGTAGGTTCCTCTGGTTGTTTTGGTTTCCTTGATTTGCTACTCAAGCAGGGGCTCTGCAGTCTTTAGCCATATGGCCTACCCTTCCACAGTTATTGCAAGTGGGCAGGCAAGGTCCATTGTGTTGACAGTTACACTTACTATAGTTGGGTAGGTTTCTAGCATACTTACCCGTGTTAGTTGGCCTAGCAGTGTAAACCGTGGATACTTCTTGACATTTGTTCTGGTTGGTGTTGTTGTTGTTATGATTTCCTTCCAATTTCCTCTTGTTATCGACAATATTCTCACCCAGATCTTGTATCACTTGATCCATCAGGCTTTGAGCCATAGTGATGGTCTCATAAATGTATGTTGACTTTAATGAAGTCACATTTCCTTTGATGTTCTGACTCAACCCTCTAATGTAATGTTTAATCATTCGGGTCTCAAGTGTGACCATTTATGGGCAAAGCAATACCAGTTCTTGGAAACATTTAGTGTAGGCAATGATGTTTGTGCCTTTTACTTTCAGATTTCATAGTTCAGCTTCCATTTTTTGCACCTCGCTTCAAGGGCAGTACTTCTTGATCAACATTTTATTAAATTCACTCCATGGGGTTGCATTTACAGCATCCATACCTATTGACCTGACGTACGAGTTCCACCATGTCAGTGCACCATCTAGCATTGTGCACGCCACATACTTCACTCTATCACCATCTTCAACCTTGTTAACTCGAAAAACTAACTTGAGTTTCTTAAACCAACGAGTTAGTCCAACCGTACCTTTGGTTCCATTGAAATTTCCTTGCATGCAACTACAAAATTCCTTGTAAGAACATGTACGGGTGGTGGTTTCAGTTTTGCTGGTATCTCCCTGGGTGCTAGATCGGCTGGCTTCCATAGCAGTAAGGGCGTCAACCACACGTTGAGTAACAAGTTGGTCCAGTGCGGTCTGGTTGACTCCACCTTCGTTGTTTGAGATTAGGTTAGTTGCATATCGTCGAGTATGTACCATTGTTCTATATCACAACAAACATCAAAAATGATATCACATAAAGAATAAAATCATCACCATAAATAGCAACATCGTAACCATACATAAATAGTTTCGGATACTTAATACATCATTCTTACAATACATCATAAGAAGTACAAGTTTCATAATAAACCTACTAGCTGAGTACTAACTCAATGCTTAGCAGGCTATACAAAATAGCTAATAAATGATAATAATCTAATAACTACTTCTAGTATCTAGTGGTCCATCCCGTCGCTTTAACGCTCTGATACGCTCTTCGAACTTTCTCAGTCTATCGTTACCCTCCTGCCTCTGATGTTGTAACTCTCTAATCTGGTCCATAGCAAAACTCTAAGCATCGTGAGCATATGCAGCCTCTTGCTTTGCTGTCACTACCCTGGTATAGAGGTATCATGCCTCTCGCTCAAAAGATGCCAGCTGTGCTCGCATAATGGCTTTGTCATCTTATGCGTCCTAGAGACGCACATATATCTCATGGCTATCCTTCCTGTAGCGGGTTCCAAGATCAGTAACTCTCTTATTGGTCTCCTTTACGATGACCAAAAGTCTATCGATAGTACCTTGGGTAAAACTAGACATAGGTTGTCTCGCAGTAGCAGCTGCGGAGCTCTCCCTAATCTCAAAGGGTAGAGAGGAAAGTTGAGCTCTCTTTTGAGGCGGAAGGTCGGCCTCGGGAATAGAATCTCTATAGGTAGGTGATTATGGTAGTGGTAGTGATGGTATCCTAGGTAGAGGTGATGATAAGGGTGATAGTGGAGATAGTGGTGGTGATGGAGGTGTATGTGCAACAAGCCACTCGTCAACCAATGCAGTAATGGACAATAACAGAGGAGTCTGAAGGCGAACCGACTTCTGCACCCGACGAAGTCATGTCTGGGATAATGGGATGACAAAGAGAAATGGGTGATGGTGGAGTGAGGGAAACCTTGTCCTCCTCGAAAGGCTCGGTCTCCTCCACCTCCTCAGATGGTGAGGCAGGATTTGGTATAACTGGTGTGGAGGCGGCCGGAGTTGGGAGCTCATCTTCCTCCTTGATGAGGTGTCATTTTATATACTTTTTCAGGGTCATTTAACCCCCTAAATCATGCATTTATGCCTAAAATAGGTACTTAATCTATCCTTTTTAGGTATTTCCCATTTGGAGGGCATTAACAAGAATTACACGTGACTTGGGCTCATTTAGAGAAGAAACAGACAAGACTACGGACCTACACCAACATTGATCAAGAATTTCTCTACAGTGGCTGAAGACGGCGTCACACGTACAACGTGACGCCGTCACCACGAAGATCAAGATAGTCTTAGCTCGTAGTTTATGTAATGATTAGATTAGTAATCTAGTCTGGCCCAAGACCTATGGGAAGCCCATCATAACCCATGGGTCAGCCTATAGGACCTATATAAGCCCCTCTCCTAGCCTTGGAGAGGGTTGGTTGTTTCATTTGTAACATTTCATCATAATACACTTCATCCATTGTGTATGCTCATGAAAAGTTTTATGTGATTACAATGTTTATGAAAACGGTTATAGTCTAGGTAAGATATGCAACCTAGTTCTCTATAAGCTTGGCTCTAGATACCTACATCCCCAAAATATGTGGCAGCGGAATAATGACCGGGGGCGTTACTTCAGAATACAATAGCACAAGATACATAAAGAACGCCCTCTAAATGAGTTGTTTAAAAGATAACGTTTGATTTCATTTCAATGTCTAACAAAAGTACCATGTTTCAAGAGTTCAAGATATATAAATGCGTAAAAATTAATAGTAATGCAATAAATCTTTCGTGTAATGAAACCACAAAACGCGACTCAAATATGATGCTCCAGAATGCTATCCATATAGCATGCAGTTACTAACCTAAGAAATACATGCTTAAAAGTGTCAACATAAAGTTGGTGAGCTCATAGGTTTACGTAGGTATAAATGTTGGACCGCAAGATTCCAAAGTGTATGATAAATGTAACACATACAATATCACAAAATGTAATTACGATTTCACTAAGCTCATGACACTGAAGCTACAACACTGTATGTGTGATGCATATGCGGTCAACGAGCGAGTCAACGTAAGAAATACGCTTGGCGCTTATTTTTTGGCAATAAATTTTAGTGGTTGATTGGGCTAAAATTCGCATGGTCAGTTTTGGGCCTTTCGGGGTCGTTTGGGGCCTCAAAAACGCGTTTTTCTATATTTAGGCTTTATTTTGGTGTTTTTCAATTATGTTTTGTATGGGATTTTGTTTCCTTTTTATTCTAGAACTTATCCTCCTTTATAAGGACGATTTTAGGGTTGTCTCTGGCAGCTTTTGAGAAACCTACGAATTAATTAAATAAGAGAATTTCGGATTAGTTCTTGTGTTTGTGTGGTTTGTTTTTCTATCGACCTGCATTAATGTGTGAAAAATAATGCAAAATAATGTGACCGTGTAGATGTTCCAAACACACAATATACTGTACGATATGATATACAGTTCGTTAGTGGGGTCAGGTCCTCCAAAACTAGTAAGCGTTACTTACCCGAACGGGGATTGTTAATCCCAAATAGATCTATTTATAACACACACGCTTACACAAAGTAATTAACAGTTCATGATAGTGGGCATAATGGGTTATCGCTAATTCATAATCGTTTAAAAGAGTACTTGCGTCTAAATGTAAAACAAGTCATGTATCTCATCCCGAGATTTGTAAAATAGTGATAATCAAGTAATCGGGGCTATAACTACTCAGTGAAAAGTATGGATTTTAGGAAATCAAAGGAAAGTCGTCACAAAATTGTCGTATGAAACCTATTAAATTATAGGTCGATTTAGAATAATGCAAGTGAAAATAGAATGATACAGTGCACAAACTATTTTTAGAAAGTAAACATCACCCGCATATGCTTGTTTCGTAATTTAGTTATTCAAAACGTGAGTTCGCAAATAATATACTTTACGTCAATATAACCTTTCTATTTTTAGTAAATCCCTAATGCTTAACTAATATCATTTTTATAATGTTTCTAACGCGTCCTAATAATTTATAAGTAATACACTATTATTCGCTAAGGTTTTTATAATCCAAAGGACCGAACTCCCGAAAACACAATTTAATGTTCCAATCAGCAACAATATTAACCAAAAATACGTGAAGGAAATTAGTTACATTTTCTGAAAAATAGTCTAACTTTTACGGAGTATAGCTCATTTGTTATTGACTTTCATGACAAAAAAAACACACGATTTAGAAACTGCTCAGAATGTACCCGAAACAGTTTTGCCAAAGTGTTTCCAATCCTCATTTGACCATACTTGCTCCTTTTAGTTGATATTAGTGTTTCTTTACGTCAATTTCCGTAACAGACATTCTACTTTCATAATATTATAGTTTTAACAACTCAAAACATTTTTACGTGACCTGTAACGTAGGGGGTGTTTGGGACAGCTTATATAATTTTCTGAATGTGCCAAAATAACAATTCACAACTTCCCCAAAGGCCTAATATAACCTATCTTCGTTCACTACTAATCCAAACAACAAATCCACCTCATAACTAACTTAATCCCTTCACGAACAAGATACAATTTTTCTAATATCACAAGCTAACATATAAAATCACTAGTTTACTTCCAACAATTCTATAAATACAATAATATTGCAAACACATAAATGATACATTTTAATCACTAGAAATTACTAGTTAAGTTTATAAAAATGATAACACAATCATACGAGTGATGTTTATTTTAAAAGAAAATGTAAAATCATGATGCATAAAGAATCAAGAGAATGGTTTAGAAGAGGCTTACAAAGATGATGAACACAAATAAAACCTTAGGTTTTGATTATAACCTAACACTTATAAACCCTAGATTATTTTTGTAAACCATTGCTTAAATCTTGAAACCCAAACTTGCAATCACCTTAGAACACCTTAGGAATGAACCTTGAATACCCTTATATGCTAGAAATATCAAGAAAATAGAAGACAATTGGAACCCTATTTGGTTAGTTTGTGCCATGGGTTTAAGGAGAGAAAAAGAGAGGTTTTTGAGTTTTCTTGCAAGTGATAAGTGAGGAGTGAAGAACTAGGTTGCATGATACTACTTATTGAGATATATCTTATTGCCAAGAACAACCTAACACTCAAGGAAGTAGGGGGCGTGGGTTTGGTTGTAAGAAAGCATGAGAGGGTGTTGCTTTGTGTTAGAAGGTGTAAGAGATTAGATAGAGTTGGTAATTAATTTCAAACTAGCTAGATATATCTTGTGTAGTATATATTAGGTAGTATTTTGTATAAAAACACCACTTGGGGCCAGTTTATAGGGGTGGGGGGGGGGGAAATGTTTAATTTTTGACAAGGTATGTGTATTGTGGGTATTTGTAAAGGTGGTACGGTTTACATGCATGCATAAAAGTTCATAATAATGCAAAACGTAAGTGTTTTACGTAAAGTATGAAAATAAAATATGAAAAGTTATAAATTATCTTCGTAATAATTATATAACACATAATTGACGTAAACTTATATTTTTTTAATGTCGGTTTACGTTAAATGTTGATTTTCAGTTTACGCGATTTAACTTAACGGCTATAATTAAAAGTAAACGCGTAAATGTTCAAAGTAAATAGTTTTGAGTTTATTGACGTAAAATGACCTAAAAATGTGGATTGTCACACAGACACACTCAAAGCTTCTCCTATACACTTATCTTCTCCTCACTCACATACTCTCTTAAGTTGAAATTCAAATTACATACACACACACTCTTCTATCCTAATCCTTGATCATGTCATCTCACCAATCCAACTTACCTCATCACTTCCTCATCTTTATCCCACGTGTGTAATTCAAACTCAAATTTGAATCTCAAACAAGAGGCTTCTTTCCATCACATCAACATCACATCCATGCTAACTCACATACAACTCATTCTCATCCTTTCTTCTATTCCACACATGTGCAAATCCAATTTGAAATTCAAATTTCAAATTCTCCCCTTGTAACATCCATATTTCCTCACCAAGTTTAGCATATTCTTAGAATATTCCCTTGTACACTAACTCACTTCTCAAACCATGGTTAGTTTCTAACTAGACCATTTACTTTGGAGGAATACCAAATATACCCTTGTCTGATAGTTCTTTTCTATCTTTTCGATATCAAACAAACGACCCCTAGATCTCTGTTAAATACTTCACAAACACTTTTATCAAATGAGTATTTGAGTTGGTTGATCTTGAGTGTAAGAATTATTGAAAAGGCATAGCGTGAAGTGCAATTGGTTGATCTTGGGAATCTTGCGCGCTGGCCATGCGCTGACGCGTGGGCAGCGCGACACTCGCGAAGTGTTTTCACACTTTTGGGATTCTTGGCCTATAAATACCCACAGTTGACCTTTGTATTCCACACCTCTTGCAAACATTCTTTCATGTATTTTCTCTTCTCCTATCCTCTAAGTCTAACATCAAAGTGTTCTAATCTTCTCATCTTATCATTCTATTGAAGAGAACACATCTCCGCAAGAGAGCCACACAAGAACCTAAATATACTTGTGTGTTTAGTCGATGGTCTTCTTTCTTATACCCTTTCTATTAGAATCGAGTCACTAGGCTAGGTTAAAGATTTGATTCTTAAATCAACTTCTATATTCAATTTGGTTGTAAAGGAAAGTCTTGTATCCGAGAAATCAAGCCTAGATCATTGATGATCTAGTTGAGGTCTTGGTTATACTTCGAAGGGTAATTTCTGCATAGCATCTATCAGAAAAACATGAGTTGAAAAATGTTAATATAAGTCATGCAACAAATATCACTCGATGTACGGAGCAAGATATGTTGTCTCCATTGAGATCTGCTTAAATATATCGGTTTAAAGTTATATTTATTTGTACTCAATGGACATGGAATGTTGTGTCGCTATGCCTATTAGTATGTTAGCAATAGTTGTTATATAATATATAGGAGTCGAAGATCATCATGTTATATTTTTTAGTGACAAAATATTTTAGAATATATAGCAGTTCAAGATTATCATATATTTATTAACAGTAATTAATGAATATTAAAGTACGCAGCAACCATGGACGGAACTATTAAGGGGCAGGGAAGGGTCCCCCCCCCAAAAAAAAAAAAAAAATTTCGTGACAACTAATGTAAATATTATACTCGCTTGTTTTAATATTATAGTCTCTATTTTATTTTGTGACAACTAGTGTAAATATTATACTCTCATAGTCCCATGTTCCAAAATTATATTCCTAATATTCATTTCAGATGTATCAAAATTATAGTCATATTCATTTTATTATATACGAGTTTATTTTTTTATCGTACATTAGTTACGGACAATTTATAGTTACGAAGAAGTTCATTTAAACTTCGATAAATTTCGGCCCTCCCAAGAATAACGTTCAAGTTCCGGTCACTGACAGCAACGCACGGCGGCTTAATAACTCATTATGAACATTTAGCGGCTACAAACAAACGACATCCGTATAACAGTCTTCGTCTTTAACCAAAACTCCAAAGTAAAAATTGTTGGTGCAATTACCAAAACTTTTCCGAAGTATTTTCATACCTTTAAAATACCATGTAGACAACTTTACAGTTTACTTCAAAGTACACATTCACACGCCTTAAAAACTTCTTTGTCAATTTCTCGATGTACTTTCCTACTATTGTATCATCCACGAATTTTTTTCTCTTCAGAAAAAGTAAAATTTTCATGTCTAACTGATAGATAGAGTGTGGTAAAAGGGTGTGTATGTTTCAATCTATCCTTGACAAGAAATTAAGCAATGGTTGAAGATAATATGCTGTTGTGCATGTTCCGTTAGTGTACTATCTAAAAGTCATGATTAACATGCTTATTATATGACTTTTATGATTTATATTACCATAAATCTTATCTTACGAAATTTATATGCTTATAACTATAAATCAAGAAACTAAGATTTAAGATACATGTACATCCGCAAGTTCACAACAAACGTGTATACGTGGAGAGTGATTGAGACAGAGGAAGTGAATAAGAGATCAGATCAATGTAGACTCAGGGGGTGTTTTTTTCTTCTTAGTGAGAAGGATTTGTAGGTTTAAACCTTTGTTGCATATTAATTGAGAGAAGCTTTAAAGCTTTCATACCCCTAATATGTGTCTAATTAAGTGGTTCATATGAAACCACTTAATTTAGTAAACACCCCTCAATATTTATCAAAGATCTAGTAAACCAATGCAAAAGTTCAATAAAGATTTCCTTTTTAGCATATATCCAAAGACTCGATCTCCACCCTCTATTTATATACATAAAAAATACATATAAAAAAAACTCAATTTTCATCTCATTTAAAAAAATTAAATATCTCAAAAACCGTTAATCGTTACGCAAAACGAAACATACCATCGCGACGTGAAATAAATCATCTTTCTATATAGGGGCACTTTGATATACTTTGGAATAACTTTTTTTTCAATTTTATTTTCCAGTCACGTCTTGAAAAATCACATGTGATTTGTATCTCAAATCACATATGATTTTATGAAATCACATGCGATTGTGATACAAATCACATATGATTTTTTCAGACGTGACTAAAAAATAAAATCAGAAAAAAAGTTCGTCAAAATTATATCAAAGTGCCCCTTTATAGAACGATGATTTAATTCTCGTCGCGATGGTGTATTTTTTATCGTTTAACAATTTATCGTTTGCAAGATATTTTAATTTTAAAAATTGGGTGAAAAATGAGTTTTTTTATTAATAAAAAATAAATGGTTATGATTGGTCCATTGAGATGAGATCAATGTAGACCCAGTATTTATCAAAGATCTAATGGACCAATCACAACCACCCATTTTTTGATTAATTAAAAAAAAAACCACTTTTCCACCCCATTTTTAAAATTAATATATCTTGCAAACGGTAAATTGTTAAACGATTAAAAATACACCATCGCGACGAGAATTAAATTATCTTTCTATAGAGGAGCACTTTGATATAATTTCGACGAATTTTTTTTGATTTTATTTTTTAGTCACGTCTGAAAAAATCATATGTGATTTGTATCACAATCACATGTGATTTCATAAAATCATATGTGATCTGTGATACAAATCACATGTGATTTTCCCGAATCAAATGTGATTTTTCAAGACGTGACTGAAAAATAAAATTGAAAAAAAAGTTCGGCGAAAGTATATCAAAGTGCCTCTCTATAGAAAGATGATTTAATTCTAGTCGCGATGGTATGTTTCCTTTTACGTAACGATTAACGGTTTGTGGGATATTTAATTTTTAAAAATGATGTGGAAAGTGAGTTTTTTTAATATATATTTTTTATAACCACTGGATCATCTATAAATGAAGGGAGGAGATAGGGGGGGAAAGGTTTTTCTTTGAATTTATGCTAAACAAAAAAGATTTTATTGAACTTTTTGCTCGGTAGATATACTACTTCTATGTTCATAGAAAAAGTGATACGTGTAAATGCAATAAAAATATAAATTTAATAACAATTTGAAATTGTGATCGTGTATAAAGGGTTGCGGTATGAAAAGTGATTAACACTTTAAAGAGTGTATAAAGTGTTTTTCATCAATCATGTTTTCATTCAAATACATGCTAGGATTAAGATTAAAAATAATCTCACAGTCTTGGTATGCATTTTGAAATATAAATTAAAACTTAAAAAAAATTAAGTGGGTATTGATTTTTTTAAAATTTTCGTCATTTTCGGCTTTAATTTTGTATAGCGTAAAGTTGAATTACGCAAAACTTAAAACATGAAAGTTATAGCTTTTTGGCCATTCTTTACCCGAAAATTTGAATCACTCAAATCCAATATGATATGTGTGAGATATCGCACGTTGAAGATGACGTTTTAGTTATATTTGTTGCACACTTGTTGAACATAAGGTGTTTGATTAAATGTCTAGCTTAGACTTTTAGTGTTAAAATTGAGTTAAATGCACTCATTTTTGTACAACAACGCACCATTAATCATTTTATTAATGTAAGATTCAAAAAATGATTTTTTTAAATTTGTTAATTCTGTACAAAATATACGCATTGTGTTTTTAATCATAAATTAGACAATATTAATTCAATTATACAGATCTTAAGAAAAAGTTATTCGGCGGTGTATTACTTTGGGGCTGCACATAGCCCTTTTGGGCTCCCAACTTTGGGCCGGCCCATTTGATTTTTTTTTTTTTTTTTTTTTGCAATGTAAAAAAAATTTGCTTGGTACAAAATAGGAAAAAAATAAATACAAAAGTACTGATTTATTCAGATAAAAAAATACCCGCGACATGAGGCCACAATAAGCGGCCGCATAGTTTGATCATGATAGACAAACATCATTATTATATATTAAGCAGATTCCGATAAAGATAGAACATAACCCCGCACACAAATTAAATACGAACCACATAAAAAGGAATCGCTAAACTAGACCACCTGCCCCTCCTTACACCACGATGCACAGACTCTCTCCTCCGAGATATCACCTGTTTCGAAGAATAACAAATCTAAAAGCTCAAGTGTGCGATCCTAGCAAGACCGCGTTCTAACCAAAGGAGAAAAAGTAAATACGGAACTAACCAGTACGTATAAATTACTCTTGGAGCATAGGCGTGACTAGTAAGTACCTCCTATTTGGTAGTGTTCTTTTCATAGTAAGTCAATTAGTTCTTTCCAACTCACCACTTACACTGCCTAGATCTCGAGAGCCGATATGAGACAGACTAACTTTTTTTCTTTTAATCTTTGTCTATTGTTTGTAATTGCAGGCGATATAGTAAGAGACGACAGTCAGAATTGCTTGATACACGAAATAAGCTGCTCTCTAGACTAGAAAACTCGCTAAATAACAAAAAGTATAGAAATTTTACTCACGAATTAAAAAGAGAATGACTAGATGTCCTCGCTCCTCGCCAAAGCTGCCCGTTATGTTGCAGGTAGTATAGTAGATGTTCATCAATTAGTCATCATGTTAATATACGAATAGTTGTAGTTGCATCAGTCTTGAATGTGAATGTTCATCATTATTGCCTAATAGATTAGATTTTCTCTGATATCGGCCTAGCTTTTAACCATTGATATATTAAACATAATACGCTATCTCTTCTCTCTCATTAGATGCGATACCTGCAAAAAATAAACTGCACATCTTCATACGAAGATCGCAGAACTAATCGCACTCCAGCGAGATGTGTTTGAAGCACGTCCAGCCGAGTAGGTTATACGAGTCTCATATCCTCATCTCTAATTATTAAGCAGGGCCCGAAACCCCTATGACTCCTCTTCGCCCCACCCTCCCCTCCTCCATCCTCCCCTCCCCCTTCACCCTCACACAGTCTAATATGTGTCATTATCAAAGCTGCTGTGAACTATATAACGTGTAGCACGTTGCCTCTGCAAAATACAACTGTAGAATAGAACTACTACTCTAGCCATCATGCTATGAGTATATGTCTGCTTGCTTGAGTTATTATACTAACAACCGTGCGTAACGCACATATGAGCCTTATAAACCACAAAATGTATAACAGAATATAACGCTTTAAAGAGACGTAGAGTCGAGCCTTTGATAGGTCCAAATAAAATATCTGCACCTAATTCCTCAGAGTCTAACAATCGCTGTCCGCGCAAAGCTGGGACGCCCACCCCCCCCCCCCCCCCCCCCCCCCATATAAGAAAAAACGAAAGTTCCGCTAATTTTAACATATAGGCGCTGTGAAGAGATATGTCTAAGGCCGAGCGCATTATAATATAGATAATTTAATAAGAATATATATTTATTAATAATGATTGCTGCTGGCGCTATTATATATTTTCTCGACTCTCCATACCTAACCGAGATCATAAAAGTAAAGCTAGCATATAGGAGTCAATTAAGTCAATCTCTGGTCACAGCACCCTGACGCCCTCCCCACCCCCCAAACCTTCCACCGCCGCCCCCATAAATTTGACCAATATTAAATTCAAATTAGGATAATTGTAAAACATAAAAGTTATAGATTTTATGTCAATCTTTACTCAAGTTTTTTAATAACTCAAATCAGATTTCATATGAGTGAGATATCACACGTTAAAGATGACGTTTTAGTCATATTTGATGATGAAAAACATGGATTATAATGAAAGGGCAATTTCATATTTCCCCTCCTTAAAAATGGAAATTTCATATATACCAAAACATGCTTTAAAAACATTGTACATTATGCATTCATGGATTGCACTTTGGGTATATATGAAATTAATGTTAAAAGTAGGGTGATATATGAAATTAATCCTATAATGAATAATGATGAACATGGATTAAGACTGATGAACAACACTAACTGATAAACAAGACTAATTGATGAACATTACTTACTAATGAACAAGATTTTTTATTGATGAACAACTCTTTTTATTGATGAACAACACTTATTATCGATAAACAACATTTCTTTATTGATGAACAACATGTAGATTGATGTTGTCTTGTTCATCGGTAGTTAGGTAGTGTTTGATTTGGACTTAATTGACTTAATATGAAAAAAACTAAATTTATTAAGTCATATGAGAATTATTTGTTTATGAATTAATAAAGAAAGATGACTTAAAATATAAAGTGATAAAACTGAGTATCTGCGTTAAGTCATCCGTTAATTAAAACGACTTAATAAAAAAGGTAAACAAACACGCCCTTAGTCTTGTTCATCAATTAGCATTGTTAATCAGTTCATCAACAAGACCGATGAACTGATGAATAGATGAATAAAACTAACTGATGCATATTTATGAACAACATATAGATTGATTTATCTTGTTTATCATTAGTTTGTTTTGTTTATCAGTAGTTAGTTTTGTTCATCAGTTAGTGTTGTTCATCAGTTCATCAACAAGACTGATGAACAAGACTAACTAATGAACACTTATGAACAACATGTAAATTGATGTTGGCTTGTTCATCAGTAGTTAGTCTTTTCATCAGTTAGTGTTGTTCATAAGTTCATCAATAAAACTGATGAACACTTATGAACAACATGTAATTGATGTTGTCTTGTTCATTAGTTATTGTTGTTCATCAGTTCATCAAGACTAATGAACAAGACTAACTGATGAACACTTATGAACAACATGTAAATTGATATTGTCTTGTTCATCAGTTAGTGTTGTTCATCAATTCATCATTGTTCGTCATAATCTATATTGTTCATAAGTCATATTTTTCATCATCAAATATGCTAAAACGTTATCTTTAACGTGTGATATCACACTCATATGATATCCGATTTGAGCGATTCAAAAACCTAAGTTAAGATTAACCTAAAATTTATAACTTTTGTGTTTTACAATTTTTCTAATTCGACTTTAATATTGGTCAAATTTATAGTTAAAACGCAATGCGTACATTTTTGTACAAAATTGACAAATTAAAAAAATCACTTTTTGATTCTTGTATTAATAAATTGATTAGTGGTGCGTTGTGGTATAAAACATTATGCATTTAACACAATTTTAACACTAGAAATCTAAGCTAGATATTTTATCAAATACCTTGTGTGCAACAAGTGTGCAACAAATATGACTTAAACGTCAACTTTAACGTGTCTTATCTTACGCATATGACATCGAATTTGAGCGATTCATAAACCTGTGTAAAGAGTGAACATAAATCTATAACTTTCAAGTTTTAAGTTTTTTCATGATTCCTGAGTGGAAAGGGTCGAAAATGAAAGGAAAAAAAAACTCAAGACCCATTTGATATGTAAAAATAAGTTTTGGAATATTTAACAAGATTTATACCGAATTAAAAAGGATTAAATTTTAGAAATTACGATGATATCTGTTTTTTGCAAAAGTTTGTAGTTTGAGTTCGTTTGATGTTTGATGGTGAAATGTAAGAAACAAGTCAAATGATCATTTTAACCTGACGGGATATTTTGAATATTAAAAAAGGAAGGACACGAGTCACAAGGGGAACATTATCTCCACTTTTTAATTTTGTGTGGCTTTCTATTAGATCGCTTATCGTAGTATCAATACCACGCCCACTATCTACATCCCCCTTTATTTGTCTGGATGAGGATCCTTTAATGTTGAGCTCAACATGACTAGTCATGTTGTCTCACATAAGAGAAAGTGGTTCCCACAAAATGACTCATTTTAAGTTTAAAATAAAATACCCACTTTCTCTTATGTGAGAGCTTAACATTAGAGGATCCCCATCCTTATTTGTCATTTTATAAACAATGAGTTAAGATCAACATAAACTCATTATTTGTCATAGATCTAATGAACCAATCCTAGCCATTCATTTTTTCATCAAAAATAAAAAAACTCACTTTCCACCTTTTTTTTAAAAATAAAATATCTTACAAACGGTAAATCGTCACACGACAAAAATACACCATCACGACGAGTATTTTTTTATCTTTCAGTAGACGGGTGACACGATATACTTTCGAGGAACTTTTTTTCGATTTTTTTTTTAGGCAC